>OX596255.1:1473352-1718656 GCA_951394255.1 Polyploca ridens
GAAATGTGAAAGTTGGTCATTAAACGAAATAATTAAAAAAATAAACTCCAGTGCCGTTACTAATGGTGAAATAAAAAGTTTTGATAGTTTTACTAAGACTTAATTACAATGTTTACAAAATAAATATTGTGTCAAATCGCAAAACGATTTGTCGACAAAACTTCTTTTAAGCTATTAAATAACATAACATTGGTACCTAAATTTATATAATTCCGCTAATCTTGTTGTAACAAAAACATTTTTATTCTATGTTTATTTTGATAAAATTATCCATATTTCATACAAATGAGAACAATGTAAAGGAAAATTCAGTTTTTTTTTAATGTACCTAAATGATAAAATAAAAAATATCCTATAATTGCGAACAAAACAATTCATTCATGACCAGACATGAAATACTCCGCACACATTACGTCAAATAAATCAACAAATACATTATAATTAATAGTTCAAGTGTATTAACAATGACAAAACGACTAAAACACAATGGTATCGTAATAACTTCTGTTCCTATGAATGTATTATTAATTGTTATAATAGTTGTACTGTGAGCATTATTTGATTATAATTGCTCATGTTTTATTATAATTAATTGTTGGTAAACAAACATATGGCTCGCCTGGTGGTACCTCCACCTTACAGAATACCGCAGCCAAATAACTTTATGTTCTGTTCCTGCGCGTGAGTAAGGTCCCCGGAGTTCATTGGGTAGGAGGGAAAGGCTGGTAAAGCGTGAGCGATGTTAGTGTGTTGCAAGCGTCTATATGGCTACGGTAACCGCTTACCATCAGGCGGCCGTATACCGACTTAGTCGTAAAAAAATGGCGGAATAGATTTCAAACAAAATGCCCTTAGCCCTTTGGAGCTCTGGCGACTTTCACGCGCTGAAATACAAAATTATTTGGCTGCGGTATTCTGTAGGATTTTCCTTTGAAGGTCGCGAGATCTCTGTGTGATCAAACCCTATCAAAATAAAGAAAAAACTACTCATTAACCGCTAAAGCTTTAACTATTAGAAGGCTTCGAACCTACGACCTACAGACAACTCTGTAATCAATGTAAGGTGACAATTCTGTTGCCAAGCAGCTATCGGTGTAGCTATCGGTGGGCTTTGTGTGCTTACCACCGTCGGCTGCATCATCACTTACCATGGCGAGATTGCGGTCAAACACAGGCCTATAAACAGTAAAAAAAAACTCCACAGAGAGAATAAATAGTCAACACATGCTGAAAAACTTTCGACAAGGGTCTCAGGCTTATGCATATGGACGCTTGCAATACACGAAGCATCACTCACGCCTTACTCTTTCCCCCCTCCCAATGAACTCTGGGGACCTTACTCACGCACAAGAACAGAACAATCGTTAATGCTTGACGCGAGCCGTCAACTGTTTCATCTTGTCAGTATATTTACTTTAACGCAGATGATTTAAAGGCATCACTTGGATGGCAATTTCTTGGCGAGACGTAGCCCTGCTATTATACTGAGTGAAGACCTTTATTGTTTACTTACACTATTGTATTGGGAAAACCCTGTAAAGATTTGTAAAATATATAAATTAAATAAAAATGTATTCCAACCAAAATCTTAAGAAGGTCCAGCCAAACCAGGTCGTGATTTCACTCCATGAGAGTGATAGATTATCCCTACCACCTTGTCTTTCGTCGCAGAACAGGCTTATCCAGAAGAAACCTATTCACTCTCGCTTTAAATGTCCCTAGATTGTACTATAAGCTAAATTCTTCATTTCCAGGTAACGGCCTATACAATATCCTCCTGCTGATGACTGGCTCCCTGATACTCCTCGCGATAGGAGTAGACCTGTTCGGCTTCAGCTTGGTGGTGGCCGCGGCTTGCGACTTGAATCTTACAGTCACTGAGAAGGGGATCCTCACGTCTTTGCCGTTTGTTGGTATGTAATGGTGCGTCCATGCTACGTGAAGCAAGCATGAGCCGAGGCACGAACGACACAGATCTACACAGCTTTAGTAGGTGTCTTTCCATCCATAGAGTTAACGTTGAGCGAGATTAGAAGTAACAAAAGTGGCCGCGTCGGGTGTATAACACCCCCGTCATACCAATAGTCCAAAGAATGCGAGTAACTATTAAAATTATGAATTGCTAAAATCCACCCGTTTAGGAAACTACGTAGAAGTCAGGCACGCTAACAATCGAGCCTGGAAACATAAGTTAGGGAGTACGACCCCCCACGCATCCAATAGAAGATTTTCAATTGCAACTATGGGCTGCAAAAATTGCAACAACACACGCGTTGCCGACCCTGCAAAAATCTCTTCACATCCTTTTTGAAGAACCCCATGCTGTACTCCCTTGGAAAAATCACGGCGAGGAGCTCATTCCCCAGCCATCTCAGCTCACTTCGCTTTTGAGGGTTTTCATTTGGACTATTTATTACAGGACACCTGTATCTCACGAGCTCTAAAGCGACATCAAACGTTACGATCACTGCGCTATCGTCTCATTAAAAATTTACTTCTTGTATATTTCAGGTATCCTCCTGGTGTCGTATTTATGGGGCTACATCTCCGACACCAAGGGGCGAAGGTTCGCCCTAGTAGTACCTCTGCAAGTAGCTTTTGTTCTATCTTGCATCAGCAGCTTCTCTCCCAACTGGATATTCTTGGGACTCATCAAGTTTCTGTCAGTTTGCTTGTGAGTATCACATTTATTTACTTTTCTTAACGTTACTTTGTGTTTAAAAGAACTTCTGGAAGGTGGGATAGTATTCTTGAGAAATAGAGACTTTAAAGAGTTTTATCTTCAGTGGTAAAGTCTTTCCTTACTTCACCAGGGATAGAAGATGTAAAGAAGAAAATAACTTGACTACCATTACCTTTATTTTTAATTTGAACTTAAGATTGCCAATTAATAGTAATTAATATATAGCCCGCGAGTCCCGCGACTATTCATCTACCTGTCCTCTTCTCAATCATTTTGATGTCGGCGCAATATGTAGTCTCCGAACCAAATGGCGGCTGTGAAGTGCGCTGCGAGCCAGCTTTGCGTAGGTACAGACATCTCGATTGTACCGCATATCTTCGTTTTCGCTACTGCACAGCGTCCCGCGCCTAATATCACAGCCGCCAATAAGTTTGAATCAGTCTGTACGCTTCTTCCATTGGGCTTTTCCTTCCGTTATATCGGCATTCACTAGTTTCTTGTTCATATTATCTTTCACACAATCCATCTATCTCTTCTTTAGTCTTCCTCTTCCCGTATATCCATCCAATTTCATATTCATAACTCTTTTAGTCACATATGGCTTTCATTCCTCCTCATAACATGTCCATATCACGATAAACGGTTTCAGCGACGTCAATTGTACACATTAAATATTTTAGAAATACATAGTTTACACCCCAAGGTTTTACTAGCTTTCCCTAGATATCTAAGATGGTGTTAATAAGTATGGTAAGCATCATCGTAAGTGCCAAATCTCATCAAAATCATTATGATTGCTTTTGAATGCTATATATAATTGACTAGCTGTCTCGCGCGGTTTCACCCGCGTTCCCGTGATAAAAAGTAGCCTATGTCACGCGGGGATAGTGTAGCTTCCCAACAGCGAAAGAATTTTTCAAATCGGTTCAGTACTTTCGGAGCCTATTCAATGCAAACAAACAAACAATCAAATCTTTCCTCTTTATAATATTAGTATAGATAGTATAGATAACAAACATGCATTTATCTTTTTTTTATATAACGTTAAAAAGTTACGGATATATTTAAAACCTGGCTTCGGCTAAACTTTTTCTTCTCTGTCGTTTCGCTTTTGGCAAAGCTTTGGTCGTGGTCATGTCGAGGCATCCACGTCGGTGGTAGATGGACACGGATCTGCGCACGATCTCCCGCTATCTGCTAGCTAAACTTGCTTTAAACCAATGGTTCCCAACCAGTGGTCCGTGGGAGCCAAAATATGGACCGCGAACGATTTCACGGGCATTTCAGGAGAAATCCAGGGCTCATTCAATTTCAAAATTATATAAACTAAAGGACGCATTTAAATCTCATTCATTTGAGAAATTTTGGTGTAAAACAGGAATTTCTTTGTCACCAAAATTTTAGTAATCTCCTTGCGATATCTTATTGTTTTCTCAATAACTTATTTATGTGAACATGGGTTTCCTACGGTAATTAAAAATAAGGTCAGAAGTTGATTGAAAGTAAGTATTTGCGTGTAGTAAAAAAATATTCAACTTTCTACTAAAAAATACTTTCTAAAAAGGTTTGAGTTTTTGGTTAACGTTTATTTTCAGATTGATTCAGTTTATTTTTATTGTACCTACATCGTGGTCCCAGCTTATAACAAAAAAATCAATGTGGTCCCTGGTCAAGAAAAGGTTGGGAACCACTGCTTTAAACCATTTCATGTAAGAAGGTGCTTTAGGTAACAATGAAAACCGCATCACGATCCATGTTGTGGTTTTCAAGTTGTCAAATGTACAGAAAAACTGCGAAGGTTAAGGAAAGAAATAAATCAATAAATATTAGTGGAATAGACAATAGACAAATTAAGTATTTACCGCACGTTTCTCTCGGGTTGCATAAAATATAAAAGGAAAACCACAGATACAGATATAAACAAGGAACTATAACTATTAATACGACCTACATAGGCTATTAATTACAACGAGGCGAATGCATGAAATACCTACATCTCATAATACATCGTTTCGTTATGGATGTCAAGTGCGAAATCAAAGGAAAGATTCGTATGTTTTATTGATATTGATTGCTTGCTATGACTCCAGTGGTAATTGGAGTGTATCAATTATATTTTAGTTATTATTCATAGAAGTCTTTCCATGATTCAGTTTGGGCCCTGGTTAGGCACTTATCAACATTTCAATTGATTCTTGGTAAAGTCAATACAATAATATAGGTGCATTGACTAATTCAGTTAATTTATTTATAAGGGACATAATAAGGAATAAAAAACAGTGCACATGTGTGAGTTACTCTAAAGAGGACTTCCAAAATGTATATCCTATCCTCTGCGATCGAGTCCGCGAGTAACTAAATCCATGAATTACAAGAACACAATTGAGCGTCCGTACCTACATATCTAGTTATGCGCGTAGATTCTGCCCACTTAGCATTTCTAACTATAAGTTTATGACCATCTTTTACAAGTAGTCAATTGGAATCAGTTTCCTTCCGATTCATTTCGATTTGTTTTTGATGGTGTCATAAAACCTTATCGTAAAGGATCTTGGCATCCTTATTGATCGCAATTTATCTTGGGCGCCACACGTCACGGAGGCCAGCAGGAGGATATTTGCCGTACCTGGATCTATTAGATGTTTACGTAAATTTTTAGCAATAGACACCAGAATTGCGCTTACAAAATCATTGCTCCTCCCGATCCTTGCTATATGCTGATCTATCTTAACCTCAACCGCTTACCATCAGCGGGCCGTATGCAAATATTTATCAAATGAAACAAGTCTATTTAGTCTCTCTAATTTTCTTGAATTGTTACCCTCAGCTCCTGCGCAGCAAATTCCGTTACGTACACGCTGGTGGGTGAATCATGCGTCCAACGAGTGAGGAGCAAATACATGTTGCTGATGACCTGTTTAATATTGCTGTCACCTGCAGTTGCTGGGAGTGAGTATCTATCAATAAACATGCCTAAAAAGCTGCTGGTATAGCGATTCCTCTCAACTCTTCTTCAAAACCCTTCTAGGTGTGAAGAGATGTTAGCAGGGTGGGCAACGCGCGAGTGATACACATGATTAAAGATGTGATCCCTGAGGAGAAGGCTAAAACCATGAGGGGGCACTATGGTTAGACCAAGCTAGACTTAGTTATCATAACGGTTCAGATATCTCCTCAGACCTAAGGTTAACATACAATAAAACATACATACTTGAAAACTTCTGTAAAGATATACCACTATGGCTTTTCGATCAAGGAAATTATATTGAAGAAACCTGCACATCCAAAACTGATGATTGAGATAACATACACAGAAATACCAGGGTTATAAAGTCTAGTTTCTGGTTCTTAAGCACAAATACCAGAATACAACAGGTTCTTGGTTATAGATTTGACTTGAGGGTGGTAGCCAGTCAGACGAGTACTACAAAGTACCCAATGATATGAAAGTATCTTTTAGCCCTAGATAACACTGTATTGAGAATCCTAATTTTATCTCATGTCCTCAAATAATATTTGTTTGTTTTAATTTCAGTCCTCACATACCCTACGCTAAAACTAGACTTCGCTGCAAACCTTACCTGGCTGGGCATCGTGTTCAGACCGTGGAGGCTCCTCATCATAGTCCTGGCACTTCCTTCAGGAGTGGGAGGAGTTCTCATCTACTTCTTCTTCGAATCTCCGAAGTTCCTATTCAACAGTGACAGGAAAGACGAAGCTTTGGATGTCATGAAGAAAATGTACGCGATTAATCATAAAAGTTCTGAGGAAGAACTGAAGGTACGGATATTTACGGATGTTATTGAGAAAACCTAATATATATTTTTTGCTATTTATTCGAGTAGTGATGAAATTTATTGATTTGCTGAAGAGAATGGATGATGAAAGGCCTGCTTTGAGTATTTGCTATAGTTTTTATGAAGCTGGACCTAATACTATCATCATCAGCCTATAATGTCCCACTGCTGAGCACAGGCCTCCTTTTAAAAATGAGGGTGAAAGGGAATGGGCAATACTCCACCACGCGTGCCCACTGCGGATCGGTGGAGGAAGGCTAGTGGTCAACCTACTGTTGGAATTTTTCAAGCCGCCTAGGAGGCATCCAACTAGCTTAACGACTATCACAATTACGTGACAACCGGGACCAACGGCTTTACGTGCCTTCCGAAGCACGGAAACGCTAGATTTGAAATACCACTAGGCGGTCACCCATCCCGGTACCGACCACGACGGTGGTAGCTTAACTTTGCCGATCGATTAAGAACGGCTAATCACGCTACACCACGAGCGCTTCCCTAACCTAATACTAACAGCTCTGGAAATTGAGGATAAGAGATCACGATTCACATTGTGACTTGCAAAGAGTACCAAAGGGGATGCTTTAGCGGCAAGGTCTACTGCAGATCATCAGTAACAGAGAGGGTCTGGCCCAAATATTAAAGTGATAGTCACAGTGCCATTTTATATTGCAGGTCCATTCCCTAACCTTAGAAGACCAACAGGTGAAGAAGCCAATGTCCATGTGTCGCGCCATGTATGAGCAGAGTGCACCATTGTTCCGACCACCGTACCTCTGGAGAACATTACAGCTGTTCTACATAGTCTGCATTGTATATGTTACGTAAGTACTATATTTTATTTTGTCATTAGAACACACTTCAAAGATGAGCATTAAAATAGCTGTTCAGTTAAAAATTATCTTCGGGTCTCCGATTGAACTGATCCAATGGATTTGCTTATCATAATTTTGAACTAAGAATTAATACTTCATCTGGTTTCACTAGTTCAAGCTTTATTTAGATTGAAATTAGAAATGCTATGGTAACTCCTTAACATCAGGCGGAAAGTATTCTTGTTTGCTATCTCAGTAGTAATCAAGACATTAGGTACAGTAGTACCCAACTGATATGGCGCGTCGTGAATCTTCGTTCACACTGAAATGAAAGTATGGCCCCGAAGATTAACGAAAGAATGCTTAAAACTTACAGTCAACCTTAGATCACGACTATAAGGTTCATAATACACTGCAGCCGTTAGTTCCGTCTCACTCGCAAGTCACGCCCCTCCGCACGGCGCGCGCTAACATGGCGGCAGCTGCCGACCAATAGCGTTTCCCGCGCTTTGAAAATGTATCTTCTGCACAGCTACATCGGTGAGCCATATCAGTTGGGTACTACTGTACTATTACCTGAGTGGGATAAAAAATTCCGTCTATATTGCTCTGCCAAATTTCGTCAAACTCACTTTGACTCTTATAATATTATCAAGGATCATCGTCTGACAGTACCAGATCCATCAGACGACATGCTTCCAGAGTTCTCAGAAGTATACGTTTCATTTACAGTAACAACAGCTTCCTAGTATGGTTGCCTCACATGCTGAACCTGGTGCGGTTATCCCTGGAGTCCAACATGACGGAGCCAGGAAATATATGCACACTGATCAGTACCAAAGATAATTCTACCACAAGTGGAGTTGTAAGTACCTGACTGATATTTTGAAAAGTAGAAATCCTCTGTCTAAGGTTGTTAGTAGCTATGATTAATTTTGTTCAAAATAAATTGCTGTATATTTTTAATTTCAGTAAGAGACCATTCATTGGTGCCGATTCTGTTGTAAATCGCACTAAACTAAGTCACATCTCATCTCTTTCGTACGAACATGATTGAAAAAGGATAGAACATATTTTAAGTTGTCAAATTAATCTTTGCCGTCTTATTTTGCGTGTATTTAGGCGTAACCGCGATAGATGGCGACTAAAATTATATTGAAAACAAGCATTGGACTAATTTGACAGGACTACATTTTTTACATCCTTCTCTTATGTTCTTTGTTAGAAAGAGACATTAAAATTAGTTTAGTTGTGAACAACAGAATCAGGGCCATTGTATTGATTTTATGATCACTGCAGTTTTTATTAAAAAAAATATGATAAAGGTCCTAATTACCTGGATGCCTATAATTTAGTATTGCTTACTCTTTTTTTATTTATCTTGCTCTCACCGTTATAAATGATGATGTGGGCTAAAGTGGTAATCACACAGATCCTAGAATGGGAACTGGCTCTTACTTAAGTGCATTGGAACACAATCTTAAGAGCTTGCCGGGTACTACATAGTACCCTACTATCGTGCATTCGTTTGAAAAACTTCAAATTTATAGATGATTCTTGAAATTTTTCATTACAGAGTCCAGAAGTATGCCTTGGAAGAATAGAAGACAACGTAATTCTAACTCTCATTGCATCTCAATCAGTGTTCTCATTCATGAACTTCATGATATCTTACCTTCCACATCGACGGAAGACTGTGCTGATCACCATCCTGTGTATGTCTGCTTCAAGTGGAGTAGCTCTGAACTTGATGCCGGATCCTATTTCCAGTGTATTCTTCTTCGTAGTGTTCACTTGTACCTGTTTGGGAATGGGGATACTAGCGTCTTATTTTGTGGATTTGTATCCCACTTCTTATAGGTGAGTTATGCTTTTATCTCATTTTATTATCATCCCGTATCCCGTCATGAAAAGCTTACAAACTTACCTAACTGATAAGGCGCGTCGTGAATCTTCGTTCGCACAGAAAAGAAAGTACGGCCCAGAAGATTAACGAAAGAATGCTTAAAACTTACAATCAAGCTTAGATCACTACTATAAGGTTTATAATACACTGCAGCTGTTAGTTCCGTCTCACTCGCAAGTCACGCCCCTCCGCACGGCGCGCGCTAACATGGCGGCAGCTGCCGATCAATAGCTGTTTCCCGCGCTTTGAAAATGCGCTTCTGCGCAGGTATCAAAGTCAAAGTTATTCAATTTAGGCCCTAGTAGGGCACTTATGAAGGACAAAGCTACTGAATTTACCACCGGTTCGGAAGTCGGCCTTACGTTGGACTGAGAAGAATGCGGCTAGAATCTCAGAAAGCTTACGTTTTTAAAATATTTTTTGGACTAACTACTATATGGCATAAACTCAATAAATTGCTTTGACAGTAGCGTTTTACGATAATCTTGTTATTTTCCAGGGGTATGGTAACATGTCTTAGTATTATGGTGGGGAGGAGCAGCACCTTCGTAGGAATCAACCTGGTGGGGAACCTGATATTCTACCATTGCCAAATAACATTCTACCTGTGGTCACTGCTTGTTTTGAGTAAGTCATTTCCTTGTTCTTCAAAAATAGCATAGCATTTAGCGGCAGGCAGGATCTCGTAGTGTCGAGAAAATGCTTATCCAGTGTTTATATAACGATTACAAATAAACTCGGGTCTAAGAGTACAAATAAACAATCGAGTAGGACACAGAGCATAGAAAAAAAAACTCGTCCCTCTTCTAGAGATACCTTGCTCAACAGATTCCATAATATTCACGTGTCAGAGGGCGGCATCGTTTTACAAACTGATGACCTATCATTTGTCTTATCCTATGGTCTTATCATTTAGTACTGATGGCACATAGTGCTGTGGTTTAGAGTCGACATTAGACTGATGGCGCTTGCACTCGGTTATGCGATTGACACAATTCGAGCACGATGTCATTGTTGTCGTCTCTATAATAGCGCGTGGGACTCCTTGCTCTGTGAAGTAGGGTATCAATAAACCTAATTGAGAATTTTGAACTGTCTTTGTGGTTGAAGAAGTAAACCATATCACGGCATTTCGCAATATCCGCCTGACCCTGAAAATCTGGCACTAATCCTCGGTCGTTATATTCTTGAAACTGCTTATTGTATAGTACAAAGGAAGCAAACAAGCACACGGCCTGCCTGATGGTAAACAGTTACCGTAGACGCTTGCAACAACAGGGGTAACACTGCTGTGTAAATCCTGCTTAAATCAGTCGCTGTGCCGGTATCGCCTCAAGTAGCACTCTTTCTTTCTTTAATGTTCCTTGTTTCATCTTTCAGGTAGTGTAGTAGCAGCATGCTTCCTGCCTCCAGACAAGCCTGTCGTAGAGAAATCTATTGCAGTCTAACTTGGATTATTTTAATTATCATTATACAAGAGTCTGTGATTTTAGGTTTATGATACCAGTGAGACGTTAAGGATGGTCCCTTTTTGATGTCGAATATTTTTTGCTTCTTGAGGTCTTACTTATGACGAAACTTTACTGTCATTGTCAATCGATGTGACGTTATTTATGTGACCATATTTGTGAGGCCGGTAAATCTATGTCAATTTCAAACGCCTATGAGACGTACTTTTATTATTTGCGCACGAGGAGTACGGCTCTGAGAATAAGCAAGCTGGAGTGGCAGTAGGCAGGCCATATATGTCGCAGAACCGATAACCGATGGGGTAAAAAAGTTCTTTAAGACCACGCATAGGCAAGTGAAGTGTGGGACGCCCCAGAGCAAGGTGGACCGATGACCTGCGGAACTTGTTGGGCGTGGTGACAATTGCGAAAGGCCTATATCCAGCATGCAGATGATGATGACTACGGCGATAGATTTATTAGTAGGTATTCATTTTGAATTCAAAACGATAAAGAATTATTACATAAATTGGTTATATCATTACAATAGTACATTATGATACATGTGTGCAAAGTTGGTCATTACGAGGCGGTATTAAGCGATAAGAGAGTAGAGAGTGTAATGATCAATGCACACGCGTGTCATACGACGTTTTTCAATACACTTGCAAGGAAAAAAACAGGCTTGTATTTTTTTTAGTAGATTTTTTGTTAATCATCAACCACACAATGAAAACTTTATCAAAGATGGTATTTTTACAGCGATCCGCTGTCAAACTGTTTACCCGTTTAAATAAAGAAGGCTTCGGGATTATACCTAACATAAAATTGTGCGGTATTGTAAAGTAAAAAGCACTAGTGCGTAATAAGCTGCATTATTATACTAAAAACGGTACAATAATTGACACTTGTACGAGCAAGTGTGTTGAAAATGTCCATTACATACATATTGGAACCAACTTGTGATTTTTAATAGTAAAAAATCATAATTAATACATACAATACTCCACTGCCATACGTCTTCTGCGCAAATAACAAAATTTCTCAGCTCAAAGGCACTTAAAATGTATGCAATTAATTAAAACGCAAAAAAATATTCGTTAAAAATTCAAAACGAGAAATAATAGGCTCAATTTACATTACCGCGGAATGGAATGGAAGCGAAATTTTGCAACGAAATTGTACATACCATAATGAACTTTTCAACACTCGCTCGTAAAGTGACATTTATTGCAAAATACAAGGCTGTTTTTTCCTCGCAAGTGTGTTGAAAACCGTCGTATTACACTCTTGGCTCAATTATCGCTAAATACCACCTGGAGTGTTAATGATCAACATTGCACACATGTATCATAATGTACTATTATGTCAATTGAATATCATACAAACTAAATACGAACCAAAAATCGAGAAGACTTCTTTTTTGGCTGTATACAATTTCGTTGCAAAAATTCGCTTCCACCCCATTCCGTGGCAATGTAAATTGAACCTAAGGATCAGAGATGAAATTATAAGGGAAACCATTATTTTAGTGTTGTGATTTTGATAAAAGATAATTTTAATAGCGCCATATTATAATAGTGAAATTTAATATAAAAAAAATAAAAACCTGGGACTTTTTTCACATGGCATTCCAGCACATGTTTGTCCAGGGTAGAAATCGAACCCACGTCTCTTGGTGTAACAGTCAGGATATCTTACCACGCACCAAACACCGAAGAAATCCACTAATTAGTATAATGTAAAGTACTTAACTGGTATTTGTATAAAAATTATAATTTAATATGTTTTATTGAATGAATTGTAACATATAATATTATTACTTATTTAGGTATTTTGAAAATTATGAAGTTGATGTTTATGAAATATAAATTTGACAAATTTCCCTTCATAAAGAAAATAAATAAAATAATTGTTAATTTTACATAAATAGTCATTTATTTTTAAACCTTATTTATAAAATAATTTCTAAAAATATATTATTGTTGTATAATAATCGCCATATTTATTTATAGATCACAGAACGAATTAACCCCCTTCCTCATAAAACGTTATTTAACTAATAAGCTGATTAAGTGGTCACCTAAATAACGTCAAATTGTTTGACAATGACAGCAAGGTGACGTTATTTATTTGACCTTTTATTCAGTAGATTTATTTAAATAGCGTTTATGAGTAAAGCCGTAAATGTTTAGATCACTCATTAATTTTTTTTGTCTTAGACAAAACAATGACAATATTCCACATGATTCCATATTCGAAAAATATTTTTTTTTTTAGTTTGAACCTCAGATTTCAAAACAAAAGGCAGATGGAGCGTGCGGAACACGAGAGGGAAGCCAAAAAAGCTCTCTCCCGCGTTCCACGCGCTCCACCTTTTGTTCTATAATCTGAGGTTTGAAATATCAAATCATATCATTGGAGGAAATGGCATCGAAAAATCACATCAATAATTTTTATCTTTAGAAAAAAAATTATGTACATTATCCTAAAATAAATACAAAAGCCTTAATAAAGAATATCGAGATCTTATTCTATTTAAAAGAGTCTATTTTCGTTTGTAACTACATGTAGGTTGATATGTATCTGTCTAGACCTACATTCTTCTCTATGGCGTTCTCTGTATCGGATTCTTCTTCTTTTTGAATTTCTTCTTTATTCTTTTCTAGTTTTATAATCATGATGGCACCGATTGATACTGGAAACAACATTAAGAAATTTACTACCATAGCTGGTAGGTAATATTACGCTTGTGACTATAATTGTACTGTGTGATATTATTCTGGGTCACTTTCATGAAAAATGATGCGCAAAACCCTGAGGAAAACAGACTTTTAGTATTAGGGTAGATATCAGGATTTATCAGCTAAAACACATTTCTCGCTACATATCTCTGGTGGATATCCACCCTTTTGCAACGTTTCAAATACTTTGAGAAAAAAAAATGGCTTCTATGAAACAGAGATCTTGTGGATGACCATTTTTTTTTTAAGATGCAAGACACGTTCTGACATGTCGTCATTGACTGCAGAGGCTAATTTGTGGGGCATTAACTTGTAATAGTTACCAAAAATTTCAACTATCCTGATACCATCAGGTACTGGACCGGACTGCCTGCCAGCTTACTAGACAGTAGCGCGAACAAGGTAGCTAGTTCTTTTAATGTATCTTATAATAAATCACTCACGAGCTAGTAAAGCGGCAACTGATATGAATGGCGCTGGACAAGAGAAGTCCAGGAGTACTCCGACTGCTAAGTTGGAAGCAACGCCACCAGCCCTGCCCCACCAAGCTCCCCAACAAACTCCAAGACCACTAAAGACAAACAATTATAATTAGAATTACTGATAATATATAAAGGATCTTGATAAATTTCATCCGCGTGATCATCATCAATATTGACATCATGAACAAAGGAAAGTTGACTATTAAAAAAATCTGTTTGAAATCTTTTAACATCTAGAAAAATTATAAAACTCGAACATGCTCATTAAAATGCCTATAGTAACACTTAAAAACAGAGTCATGATACCAGATTGAATAACCTAGGTATCATCAAATAATATAACATTCTCAACTCACCTTAACTTAGCCGGCAACGCATGCAACAGTAGCCTAATCAGCAGCACATTCCCATTCAGCGATGCAGCATTAAGCGCTGCAGCGGCAGCTACTGCGACTTTATTAGAGTTGCTGCAAGCGCAAGCGCTGGCTGCTAGACAGGCGCAGGCGAGCGCGCAGGTGCCAGCGCACGCGGCGGCGGCGCGCCGCACGCCCAGCGCTCCACCACGCGCACATAATAGTGCGCAAGCAGCGTTTCCGAGGACGCAACAAGCGCCTACTATTAGACCCGATATGAAAACCTGGAGAGAGAAGGTTGAGGATACTAAAAATGGGGCTTATAATATTGTAGGAAATATTAATTTGGGGCACAAAGCCTATAGAGAACTCTTATCTATTCTATCTATCGTTTGTTTGAACGCGAAAATCTTTTAGCTGGTGCAGTCCGATTCTAAAAATTTTCACCATAGGAAGCATTGTCCCCGAGTGCTATAGGCTACTTTTCATCCCAGGAACGTGGGAGATAGCTATACATAATATAACGGACAAGACCGCTGCAGCAGACTTCAAAATAATTAACATTCTTTCCTCATGCGGTTACACCAATTTTCTGAAATGTCTACTAAATTATTTATCGTTGGTAAAGTATTAAGGGGCTATCGAAATCAAACGAATATTACAGATAAAATTTTGGCTCTCAGTCACAGTCATTTACAAATGTTCTCAAATAGTCCTGCTGAAATATTATTATTATGCTTATGGCCAAATACTGAAAAGCCACACCTTTAAGTTGTGATTAAGTCATAATTTCCCGGCTCGATTGAAGCTTCTCATGTATTATAAGACGCTCCTAAAGTTTGTGTGCATATAATTTTCAGCATCTGCTCTTATGTGTGTTAACTACTGCCCGCTACACCATCACCTAAATATTGGTCTGGGTTACTAAACCTACTTACATCTTGATCCATCTCAGAATCACAGCTATCTTCAGCTCTCCTCTCATGGACATCATACCCAGTGCCATTATGTCCTGCGTTAAGCCTGGTATATGTGTCGTACTTGGGATCTTCACTCCAGGGTATATGACTGGCGTTGAAGAGCGTGTTCTCTGGTTGGACCTTGAGGGCTGCTTTGCATTCTCGGCCCTGCATTCTGAGCAGAAGTTCTGGTATCCAGAGGTTTAGGCCGAAGCCACTGGAAGAGAATAAATAAAAAATATCTCATCTATAATATCAGGATATCTTCTAGAAAAATAATATGAGGTAAGGCAGACGTTGCATAATCATCGAGGAAAAATCTTTTTACGTTAGTAATACCGAGCAATCCAATTGAAATGAAATGAAATGAAATAATTTATTCATTCAAATAGGCCTTCACAGGCACTTATGAATAGTCAAACTCTAATACTCTAATGCACTAATGCACGGTTCGGAAGGTTGATTTTGCTGAGAAGAGCCGGCAATAAACTCAGCAATTACTCTTTTCAAAAACAAACTTAAATTTATTACATCAGATGTTTCCTGCGAGAGCGAGCGCTACAACCACGCATTTTTATCATTTAAATATTCTTTAATATTGTAGTAAGCCTTCTGTACTAAAGCGGCCTTTATACGTTTCTTAAACTTTAGTGACGGTAAATTTAAAATTTCATTAGGGATCTTATTATAAAATTGTACACTCAGTCCTAAAAATGAACCTTGCACTTTTTGGAGTCTATAAGAAGAGGTCAAAAGTTTATGCTTATTTCTAGTATTAAAAGAGTGCACGTCACTTTTTTTTACAAAAAGATTAATATTGATGTACAAATAATATGTTTGCATAAATATACTGCGATGCTACTGTAAGGATACCTATATTTTTAAACTTATCTCTGAGGGAAGCTCGAGAACTCATATTATAAATAGCTCGCACGGCTTTTTTTTGCAAAATAAAAATGGTTTCTATATCAGCAGCTTTACCCCAAAGTAAAATGCCATAGGACATAACACTATGAAAATAACTAAAATAAACTAATCGAGCTGTGTCTACGTCTGTTAGCTGTCTAATTTTTCTAACTGCATAAGCAGCTGAACTGAGCTTTCCCGAAAGACATGCTATTTGGCTGCCCCATTGAAGTTTCGAGTCTAAAGTAATCCCTAAGAATACTGATGATTCAACAAGACCTAAAGGTTCATTATTTATCATTAAGTTACAGCCTACTTTTTTAACATTTGGAAGCGCAAATTTAATACTTTTAGTTTTCTTTGCAACTAGTTAGTGCTTTTGCACTGATTTTAAACAGTAAGGACCAATCCTTGCATTTAAATGTTTAGTGCGTCCTTGCTTTGCCAATCAGAGAGCATTGTCGGTGATGGGGAATTGGCGGAATAGATTTCAAACAAAATTAACGTCATTGCGCTTTTTGGGTTAATTGTTCGATAATGATGATTGATAATGTTGCCAATAATTCGAGGGAACTAAAACGCGAGACACTATCTTGTTTATACTTTTAATTATTCTACTACTTTGGAGTTTTTTTTTTAATACTTCTCAGATAGTAAACAAGCATACGGCCCGCCTGATGGTAAACGGTTACCGTAGCCCAACGACACCTGCAACACCAGTGGGTATCACTATTATATAAGGGACTGTGGATGATACCGCTGGTGACAATTAGTTATCAGTCAATACTCACGCAGACATATTAGCAAAGAAGACAAACAGGATCAAACTGGATTTCAAAGCGTAACTTTTCGATATGAAGATCTTCAAATCCTTTAAGACACCCATGAACAAAGCTAAGGTTCTACTCTCATCATCGTTCGCCGTTTTAGTTACAAAAATGTTCTCTTGTATCAACTTCTTTATCTGAAAAGAAAAAGTTCACTTTGTCATATAAATAAGTGTAGCGACATCTATCAGCCATCTATCAGTAACACAGAGATAGTTCACACACGGAAAGATAGATGGCGTGGCGCCACATTATCCTGCATCGCGTTTAAGCAGTTTTCTCGAGAATCTGCATATATATGTATGTATTATGTATATTAAGTATGTATTTACAAACAAAAAGTAGTATATGTATTATATCAGTTATCTGGTTACCTAGTACAAGCTCTGCTTAGTTTGGGATCAGATGACCGTGTGTGAGGAATGTCCCAGGATATTTATTATTATTATATACAACTGTCCGACATGTACAGTTGGACCGCGGTCCCCAGGCACGATGGCTCAGCCTGGCGGTAGATCTTCCCATTTAAATGGAGGTGTCATCCACCTTGCACCTCCATATAAGGGAACAAGTCTGTTTTTTTAAATAAAAAATTACATTCTGTCATGACCTCATCACCATTGAGCCATTGTTGCTAAATTCATTATTGTTTTCGATGCTATTGAATCCTTCCGTCGTAGAATATCTAGTAGACAATCAAATCTTTCAATTTTTACAACCACAATCGCAATAACGGACTCGGGCTTGATGATATTTAGTATCGGACTTTAAATGACTTTCTTATTTATGATACCATATTATCACAAAATGACAACTATAGGCATAGCCATAACTGAGTAGGTTCTTACGGTGCGGGAGGGGGCGACATGTGACGTATCAGAACTGTCTCAACATACACATGACACATTTTTAGTTATCTTTTATCATTTGACGTAATGAAAACAGACCCCTCCCGCACCACTTCTCTACCGCAGGAACCTAATCAGTTATGCGCTATGCCTGTAATTATTAAGGATATTACAGCCAGCATCAGAACAAGCAGACAAATCAATCCACCCAAATCCCAATCTGTGGCGTGGCAGCTTATCCAACCTATTCCAGGTAACACGCCAGATGATCCATTAACACCTACAATCATCTTTGTTAAATCAACGTACCTTATACTCTTCACCCTTTCCATTGTTAGACGTATATATATAAGCCAGCAGTTTCAAAGCCTTGTCACTCCTGTTCGTATCGGACAATAGTCTTGGACTCTCCGGCAGAAAGAGGACCCAGATACCAGCGACGAATCCTGGGAGGCTTCCCAAAGCCAATAACAACCTCCACGAGTATATGGGTAGTATGGTCGGGTAGTCTGGAATCTTGAAAGGTATGACGAGCCAGGCTATAGCTGGAAATAAAAGGATAAAAGTTATGATACTGGACTACTCCGGCTTTAAGATAGCCTGGTTTTTCTTAATGTGACTTTATAAAATAAGGGCTATACTGGAATTGGTTTACCTATACCATCTCATATAATGGGGGATGAGTTTTGTGAAGAGAGATCTTCTTATAAGGGGATGATAGCTCATTATAAGTTAAATAACTTGGTTGAGGTCGTTCATTCAATCCTTGAGCATTCGGCGAAGAATAATATTGTAAAGAAACTAGTCAAGTTGAAAATCTATCGACTACCGGTGGAAGCTGCTTTAAGGATTCAATTAATCTAAACATGTTTTGTAAAGAGTTATTGCTGACTTTATTACCGGCTCTTCTCTGCAACTTTCCCACCGTTATTAGTCAGTCATAGAACCTGTGAAGGTCTATTTGAATAAAATTTATTTTATGTTGGTTCCACAGTTACAAATAACTTTCAGTTTATAGCAGTTGTAGCGACCATCTATATAAAGTAGTTCACACGCAGATGTATAGATGGCGCCACTAGATCCTACATCGGGATGATGAAGTTAATTCCATTATCGGCATATATAAAACTGTATAACAACTGTACAGTTGGACCGCGGTCCTCAGCCACAATAACTCAGCCTGGCGGAAGATCTTTCCTTTTAAATGGAGGTGTCATCCACCGTGCACCTTCATACACTAATCAGGATTCATAATAAAGTTATGAAACGTCGAATAGTTAAAATTCCGAAGTCTTTATCTGACACGTGACGGATGGTTATTGAAAGAGTGAAACGGAGGATGCTATAATACTGATTTAGTTATAAATCGATTCTGAATAATAGGGTTAATCCATAGAGATTACATAAGACTGAATTATATTACAACAGAAAGATTTGTGTCCCTTCATAATGTAACAGGAACGTTTCAATGCAAATGCATAATTTCGTCTTTTATATTTGACCGTTGAACTTGCTATGATCAAGTACCTAATAAACGACTTAATAATATGTTAGATGAATTTAATTCTAGTTGACAATATAAAGTATTTATATACGCATCATTAAATATAGCACAAAAGGCTTTCAATGGAGTACCAACTCTACCCAGTCTGCACACAGAATTTTACCGATGTTCATGATTTCGATTAAATTACTCGGTAGGGAGGGACACGATATACTATCTATTCCTGTCTCTATCTTTCTTTGATTTTTTTCTTTATTAGGTTTTATATCTTAAACAACTTTCACTACTAGTGGCTCTGTGAGCTGTAGACCTCGCGAGTCTTTTGGAAATTTCCAAAAACCCACTCCACAAAATTTCACGAGAATTAGTTGAGAAATGCGACTGGTAGAAGAGAACAGCCGGACATCCGGACATCAATTTTTTTTAGAAAAATGCCATGAATTAGAATGTACCTAACTAAATGGAGATGGGATGTATGCCACAAATAACCTACTATCTACTAATGACATTATTACACTAACAAATGTGTGACACTGACCTCTAGTCTGCAATTACAAACACAGTTAATCCAAACCTAAAGTTTATGTTACCATACCGTTACACAAATAAGTTGCATCTTTTATTGGTATTCACTTACTGTACCATTTCGTGTAGACGTTGAATATATCGTAAATAGCAGTTTAGCTATCACGTAAACCCAGTTGGTTGTTTTTATGCTTTGTCAAATATCTGTGCGGGCTTAGTGCCACTAAAGCTTATATAACCATTCGATACATAGGTTTGTAAGTTTTTTTTTTATACTACTTAGGTAGCAAACAAGCATACGGCCCGCCTGATGGTAAGCGGTTACCGTAGCCTATGGACGCTTGCAACACCAGGGGAGTCACTCGCGCGTTGCCGACCCTGCAGAAATCTCTTCACACCCTTTTTGAAGAACCCCATGCTGTAGTCCATTGGGAAAACCACGGCAGGCAGCTCATTCCACAATCTGAGCGTCCGCGGAAGAAAGCTCCTTTGAGACCGCACAGTTCGAAACAATTCTGGTTTCAATGTGTGAGGATGGACTTCCTGTCGATGGCGAGAGTTGCGATGGTGGAAGGTAGCTGTGGGCATCATCTTAAACAATTCTTCAGAACACTGTCCGTTGTACAAGCGGTAGAACACACAAGTTTGATTAAATGGTGACAAAGTAATCTATCTATCTATATAAAAGGAGAAACTGGCTTATAGACAGATGCAGGCAGCTCAAAGCGCAAAGAAACTTGAGAACATAGTTTCCTTATAAAACGTAGGCATCCATTGAGGAAGGTATTTTTAACATTCACCCCTAAGGGAGTAAAATTTCGTCATTTTTACTGGACTATTTTATTTTGACATCGAAGAGCAAACATCAACTCCGTAACTTATAAGTGTTTTTGCAATGATAATAACATTACTGATCAATCACTGCATCCAAATTTTTTGTGTTTTTAACTAGCCAATAAGATCGCATTGTCAGTGGTGGGAAATTGGCGGAGTTCTAACAAAATTAACGTTATCACGCTACTTTTGGTAAATCATTCGATGTATTCAAATAAATATATCAATCTCAGTTAATATGACATGAATGCAAAACCGCAACCTCTCTTGTCCTAAATCATGTACATCACTTTCACTTTAAGTGTTTTTGTGAACAGTTTCGCTTAGAGAAGTGAAATTAATAATGTTATTGCTTTCAGCTCTCGGTGAGTCTTCCTATTCAGACACTTCATTGATTCAGCGGATGTGAGGACAATAGTTTATTTCTGAGATGAGGTACCTATGTCTAGTACCTAGGTATTTATTATAGAGGTCTAGAAAGTTTAGGTTTTGTCTATTATTTACTGTGTGGATTTGTGTAGTTGCGAAGGAACATCGTACAGTACACCGTAATCATCATATAGTATTTATACTAAAAATATTTTTTTTTGAGACTTTTTGGCTTTACTTTCTGCTATATCTATCTATCTATTATCTGCTATCTATTTTCAAGGCGATGATAGCTCAGTGGTTGTGACGTCGGATACCGAGACGAAGGTCTATCCTACAATGAGCTTGAGCGTTCGGGGAAGGTAACACATAGTGAGGAAACCATAGCACGGTGGCAGGGTACTTTGTATTACCCATCTGGCTGGCCTTCAAGTTGAAAATCTGTCACCAAGAACCTATCAGTGAGTTCTGACAGCTGCACTTGAGAGCCAGTTCCTTCTAGGCTTTGTGTGCTTACCACTTTCGGCCACATCATTACTTACCATGGTGAGATTGTGATCAAACATAGGCCTATACAAGGTAAAAAAAGACACAACAGATAGGAATCAACGGACACAACGCTTCGCTTCATCGTTTCTTATACGAACAGCAAAGGAGTGGAACTCTCTTCCGGGGTCTGTGTTTCCCGACACCTAGACGTATTCAAGGCCAGAGTGAATAGGCATTTTCTGGGTAAGCGTGCTATATCCTTGGCCTCGTCATAACTCCTCATGGGGTCAGTCGATGGTCAAACGCAAGCACATTTAACATTAAAAAAAAACAAACTTAAAACATAGATTATTAATACTTGTCAGTTCGATTGTATATATGGGTAAAGCCACAGAACAGATAATTATCTATTCCGTGGGTAAAGCGCATCTTATGTATTTAAGACTCTCCTAAATTTTATGTGTCGTTTTCATTGGTTTGTAAGGGATCCAGTATATCGATCAGGACTCAGTGTTAGAATGTTGCGTGACTTCTTCAAATAATTACCTGGTAAAATAAGCCACGCCACGACGAAGCTCATGCCGACTATGCTGAGGTAGAGCTGTCTCCTCTTCGCTCCTACTAGGTCCGATAAGTAGGAGAAGACGAGTGTTGCAGGACCACCTGAGGAGTCATCAGGAGGAATAATTAATAATAAGCATCCCGCGTTCCCGGACACAACGCTTCGCTTCATCATTTCTTATACGAACAGCAAAGGAGTGGAACTCTCATCCGGAGTCTGTGTTTCCCGACACCTATAACCTAAATGTATTCAAGGCCAGAGTGAATAGGCTTTTTCTGGGTAAGCATTCTACATCCTCGGCCTCGTCATAACTCCTCATGGGGCCAGTCGAAGGCAAACGCAAGCCTATTTAACATTAAAAAAAATGGAGAAATTGGCGTGCTTTAAGGGCTCTCAACCGTAACTAGGCCTCCTGTATCGGGCACGAATTACAGTTTAGAGTATTACCGGGGGGGTGGGAAAGGATAATCTTTTATTACGACTTAGAGGCGGTCAGATTAGTGCTGGCAGCTCGGGCCGCTATTACGGGACGAGACTCGGTAGGACGTCGCGGTTGTCCTCGCCAGGGAGGACGGTATCTAGTTTTTTCGTGGTTATATATTATATACCAAGGTTGATAGGCTCGTTGGGAGTCTCTAATATCTTACCAATAAGGAAGCCATTAATAGTCCTAGCAGCTAATAGCAGCCTGTAATCAGCCACAACGCTCTGTGCGAGGGTTACAGCTGCATCCAGGAGTAGGGTCAAACTCAAAGTGCTTCTTCTGCCAAAGACATCACCGACTATACCCCAGAAGAATGCGCTGGCTACACCACCTGTAAAGAAGATACATTGAATTAATTAGGTAGAATAATAGTATACGTTCTCTTGTTAACCAAATGAGAGAGGTGAGACCGGGAGACAAGGAGGCCGGGAGACCGGTAGACTGGGAGACCGGGAGAACGGGAGACTGGGAGATCAGGAGACCAGGATACCGGGTAATGGGAGACCGAAGACCTGAAAAGAGGAAACGCTGTCAACCTGCTGGGAACCTTGTCGATGATCTGCAGCAGCGGCAACTTTCCTATCTTATACATATTGTATTTCGTATACTTTTTATATTGAGTAGAGAACTTAAGTTGACAAACAAGTGTAAGGCGCCTGTTGTTAAGCTTTTAACGTAGCCCACGGACGCTTTAAACACCAGGATTAAAACTCACGCGTAGGCCAAAAACCCTGACCCTCCAAAAATCTCTTCAAAACCTTCTTGAAGAACTCCATGTTGTCCCAACTTCCTTGGGAAAACCAGCGGGAGCTCATTCCACAACCTGTGCGTCCATAACTCAATCATAAATCACAATTACTGTCTTTTGTTTTCAACATTATCCAAGTAGTTCAGTATAATTTACTTGAGATATTTTATGTTATTGATGTTTGTGGTTTTTTTATGCGAGACAAACTACCTATAAGTTATCACGTGGTTTCGATAAAAGTCTTATAAATATTTTTTTTATGGCGAGAATACTTTGCACCTGGAGCAAGACCTATTTTAGCATTACCTTTTTTGCTATCGGAAAAATGACTAAGGTTTTTGTTTAACTACAAGCCGACGAATTAATTGGAGCGGTGAAATGTCCACAGACCCTAAAGCGAATTATTACATAATATAATCAGTCTCAAGATGCTGACTTAAGTACCCTTTCATAGTAATCTATTGTCATTCTCTTGACATTTTGTATGAAAACTGTGCATTGCGTAATGTGTCACGGAACTTAAGTGATGATCAGTTGCTTATGCTGACAGCTACATAATTCTGAATAAAGCGTGCGCGGGAATGCTGTCGTGCCAGTTACCCTGGTCTCTGCCAACACATTCACCCTTACCTGCTAAGTGGAATAATGGATGGAGAGGTCAACGTATCTGGTTATTAATTAATATCCTGGGACTAAATAAATATCCTGGGACATTCCTCACACAGTGTGTGACACGGTCATCTGATCCCAAACTAAGCAGAGCTTGTCCTATGGAAACCAGATAACTGATATACTAAATATACTACTTTTTGTTTGTAAATACATACTTAATATACATAATTACACCCAGACTTAGCACATACAGACATGTACATGCACACAAATGCATGTCTCGTGTGGAAATCGAACCCACGACCTGCGGCGCGATAAGTGGAGTCGCCCGTCAAAATTACTATATTAAGTAGACAAAAGAGTTTTATTTAAATGATCCTCGAAAAAAGAGGGCCGAATATTGCTTTTTAATTGGACTCCAACAAGATTCGTTTCAAATAGTTACAAAAAATTTAGAAATCAGCTGTTTTCCGATCCATTTACCGATTAATCCATCGAAATTTGCCAATTTTTGCGGGTACCAAATGCTTCAATATACCTTTGCCTGTAGTTGGTATAAACAGTTTTTTCAATTATCATACTTTTCATACAATAAAATTGGTTTTCCGTAACCTCCTCCCGTGAAAACTACGAAAACAGGCCGAGTTACGATCCAAATATCTGAATAATGTGGAGATTTTAATGACTAAAAAAAATACCCTAATAAAATAGAAATACTCAAGATTAATTCTTAAAAAGGAAATCAGCATAAATATTGAACACACCTCAAAAAAAATTAAAACATTTTCGTCAATATTTCACCATTTATCTAAAATTTTGCTAATTTACGTCAAGCTTGACGTCTATGACATAAAGGTTTGTTTCCTTTGCTCTGTCTCAGTTTTGATGTATAAAGTAACAAACATTTCAAATGAATTCTCAGTCAGCGCTCGAGCGCCATTGTGAGACTACCTCCACGTCGCTGTGCAGCAGCCGTTCTCAAAAAATAGATCGCTGTACATACACATACAATTTTACCGTCGCTACTTGATATTTGTGTGTAAAAATTAAATTTTATTTTATATTACGTCAGTTTTGTATACAGAATTACTATATACGAGTAAGGCCGATATGTCGTGTTTGGGCTCCTTTTTTTAGTAGTGATGAGAGCTTAGAACAAAGACTGAACTGAACTGATGATGGTTCTTGGAGACTGGTACTGGAACTCCTTGATGGGTTGGGATAGAAATGTCGTGTTTGGGCTCCTTTTGTTAGTAGTGATGAGAGCTTACAACAAGACATACTGAACCGACCTAATGATGTTTCTTGGAGACTGCTACTGGAACTCCTTGATGGATTGGGATAGATATGTCGTGTTTGGGCTCCTTTTGTTCGTAGTGATGAGAGCTTACAACAAGACAGACTAAACTGACCTGATGATGGTTCTTGGAGACTGCTACTGGAACTCCTTGATTGATTGGGATATTTATGTCGTGTTTGGGCTCCTTTTGTTAGTAGTGATGAGAGCTTACAACAAGACATACTGAACCGACCTGATGATGGTTCTTGGAGACTGCTACTGGAACTCTTTGATGGATTGGGATAGATATGTCGTGTTTGGGCTCCTTTTGTTAGCAGTGATGAGTGCTTACAACAAGACAGACTGAACTGAACTGATGATGGTTCTTGGAGACTGCAACTGGATTTCCGTGACAGATTGGGATAGATAGTATGTCATGAATTCATACTATTTTTATACCACTAAAGTGTCAAACAAGCATATTGCACTGATGGTAAGCGGTTTCCGTAGCCCATGGACGCTTGCAACTCCAGTCCAGGGGAATCACTCGTGCGTTGCCGACCCTGCCGAAATCTCTTCACACCCTTATCATACTATACTGTACTGTGCTATGCTATACTCTACTATAAAATGTTTTCAATCAATCTCACACCCACATTTATAATCACAAATATATTCCACTAAGGAGTTCCAGTGCCTGCCTACCCTCCTACTCTATCATCAGACTTTGAAAACTATATACAGTAGAATCCGCCTATTACGACTTCGTTTTTAGCGACGAACTTGAAAACAAAAGGTAGGTTTCATACAGACCTACTATGAAAACATATCTTTTTAGTACGACCCTACGATTCCGGTTTAAGCGACCAACTGCTTATAACAACCTATTTTGCCAACAAATCGTCCGTTTAGAACGACCGCTGTGTTGTATTTATCTACGATACCTATGTACAAGGTCAAGAATTCGTTACGAGTTCTAAAATGACTTCCGTGAAGCGAAAGTTTTGCTCAATTAAAGAAAAACATTTTATATTACAACGTTTAGAAGCTGGTCAAAGTATTCGGCGTGTCTCATTATACAATATCCACGATAAAGAAAAAAAACATACAATAGAAGCCCAGTTTAGCCCCATTATTATTAATACATAAGTATGTATGTAATAAAAAACCGCATAAATAAATAATTCGTTTTGTGCGTCGTCCTGTTAGTACGACCAAATTTCGCCGGTCCCTTGAACGTCGTTATATCCGGATTCTACTGTATTGTCAAAAGTAGTCAAAACCAACAACCCCAAACACGGCTAGGATATGTTGCTCCGTTATGAAGTTCCATTGCCTACCCTTCTACTCCATCATCAGACCCTGAACACCATATATGATTAAAGTTCGTCTCATGACAATTCCAACAATCCTAATCACGGCTAACATACGTTATTATGTCATGGAGTTCCAGTGCCTACATTTCGGATCTATTATCAGATCAGCTCGATGGTACCAAATTATTGTATTGTCATCCGAAATACATACACTAGCAAAGTTAGTTACATACACGTGAAATTTAATAAAAGCGAAATGATAACAAAAATAGATGAAAAAAATATAATATAATGTTAAAGTATCAAATTAGGTTGATTCACTATTTTTAACGCAGCTTCTCCATGCACGTGTGTGCGTGTGGGCCTTGCAAATGTATTAGTGCGATTTGCTACCTATCAATTTTGTAAACGCGTCCTTAACCCGGCGAGGATGTGGAGGGGTCAATTTGACCCTATCAATTTTTAAAAGAGTGTAGTTTTTTTTTCCGTGGCCTTATTAGCTTGTACGTCTCAGTAGCTGTTGCTAAGGGATCCGTCCGCACGTCGCATACCGCTACTCAGTCGGCCGCCGTCAGCAACGGGAGACACAGGAGCGCAAAGTCAAAAAGGGTAAATATGACCCTGCCACAACCGCGACGTTGCACTTTCGTGCAATGTTTCAGAAGCTTTTTTTTATTTAATGTAATGGTGTTTTCACATATTTTTGGACGTAATGAATAACCGGGAGCGTCAGGATGAGCTCATACGTCATGCTTTGTTAAAACAAGACAGTGACGATGACTTGTTGGTCCGACGGTAGCGAAACTGAAGATCATGTGGGTGCACGCAGTCATGATAGTGATACTGAGAAGAATGTAAGCGGTGAATATGACAGCAAGGATGACGTACCGCTATCTAACTTAGAAACTCAGAATCAACTCTTGCCAGAAGAAGGGGAATTGGATAATTCCCCTTCCTGTCAGAGTTCCAGGCGTACGAAAATACTTGTCAGAGTTCCAGGCGTACGAAAAAGGTACCAAGTGTGTCCTTATGCTCGACATCGGAAGACTGGTAACGTTTGCGAAGAATGCCATCAGTATATTTGTCCAGAACACACTGTTTCGTTCTGCCAAAAATGTGCTACAACAAGGGGCAATAATATTGTGTAGTATATAAGACTGATAATTACTTAGTGAAACTGATTGATCTCTACATATATATATACCAAATTATCCACATTTTCAAGAGAAAAATTACTTATTTTTAGTTTTTTTCATGTTTGGAACGAAGTGCCTTGTTAAAGTTTGTTGTTTTTAGGCCTTAGCTAAAATTTAAAAAATAAATACATTTTGTATTACCATTTGTTTTTTTTTCGTCAAAATCCATTTAATAATACCCAAGTAATCTAATCACCTTCAATGGTTTGTTAAAAAATATAAATTTAGCCTGTAAAAATGCAATAGAAATACAGGGTCAAATATACCCTCCACAACCTCCATGTAACTATTTTCACCACATCCTCGCCGGGTTAAGAAGGTAGAGCGATAAAAAACTACAGTTATTAAAATCAAAATAGACCCTTATAAGGTTTTTTATAAGGACTAAGTTGGCAAACACGCTTTCGACCCGCCTGATGTAAGCGGTTACCTAGCGGCTGCGGTATTCTGTAAGGAGGTACTTCCTCAGTCAAGCTGATACGAAAACGCTATACTCTACTTCTCTTGGAAATTATATTAAAATAATTTCCGTTAATTTACTAATCATTTAACTCCTAGTTACCAGTCTTTGGCTTACCATGCGGGCAGTATTCAACTACCAGCAGTATTTCAGTATGAAAAAAATAATCCTCATCATCGTCATCAGCCTATAATCCACTGCTAAGCACAGGCCTCTTTTCACAAATTAGGGTGAAAAGGGAAAGATACTCCAACACGCGTGCCCACTGCGGATCGGTGAAGGTAGGCTAGTGATCAACCTACTGTTGGAGTTTTCAAGCCGCAGTAGGCCTCCAACTAGCTTAACGACTATGACCAACGGCTTTACGTGCCTTCTGAAGCACGGAAACGCTCGATTTGAAATACCACTAGGCGGTCACTATCTAGGTACCGACCACGACGGTAGCATAACTTTTTTTAACCGATTGATTAAGAACGCCTAATTATGCTACACCACGAGCGCTTCCGACGTAAAAAATAATACTTCGTCAAATTCACCAAGCGTCCAATTTCAACAATGACATAATATATATATTTGTACACTCGTATATTATCACTAGGGGAAGTTCTCTGTAATGATCTAACGATACCCTTTTCAGGCGTTATTATCACCTTAACTTATTATTTTCAATTTTGCTGATGGCGCATTATTATTTATTTAACACGTAACAAGAGGGCGTCATTTTGCGTTTCTTTGATTTAATTATCGTTTCGCCATATTGGGTGAATACAAGTTAAACTGTATCTTCGCAGTTTGCTGAACTGGATAAATATTTTTCCGATAGGTCTTTGACTGTAAATTTTGAGTTCTGATGATACTAGCTGGGCGGATGGTTTTATCTGCATTACAATAAAATAGCCTCACTAAACAAGCTATCAAACGCAAAATATTCCCTACTAAAAATTTTTCAATCTGCGGTATAGATCCCGGCAAACTTCTTGGCACAATTTGGACGTAGTGGAGATTGTTAGAGCGTAGCGTTTATTCGCTCAAAGAGCAGCTCGACTGGGGAAGTACCTCCACCTTACAGAATACCGCAGCCAAATAACTTTATGTTGTGTAAAGTTGTGTTCCTGCGCGTGAGTAAGGTCGCCAGAGCTCATAGGGGAGGGGGGAAAGTTCGGTAACGCGTGAGCGATACTTCTTGTGTTGCAAGCGTCCATATGGCTACGGGAACCGCTTACCATCGCCTGATGTACTTACTATGTAGGTTTTGTACCCTTGTGTTCCCTTCAACGGCCAAGTCACACAACATTAACTATAATAATAAAGAAATCGCAGTAAGGAACCTTAGACTTGGCACGACTTTGTCTAGATTTCATTACTTTTTAGAGATAAACAAGAAGCTCCATCGAGACTTGGCTAGTTTTTTACAGAATGTTTTTGATGGGATTACTCTTTTCAAAACAAGCTTAGATTAATTACATCATATTAACATTCTAATCGCACTGACAACAATTGCGTGCCCCGGCGCGGCCACAAAACTACAAAGTAGACTGAATCTATGTTTAATAAGTAAATAAATAAATGGCAAACTTAAGCAGACCAGCCCCCACAAGCAGCACCTGTTCACAAGTATGACGCGTGTGGCAGCCATCGCCCTTTTCGCCATATTGGAGGGAAGTGAGCGACCTGTCACAAGTATGATGAATGTCAGAAAGATGTCCGGCTATTTTCCTCTACAGCAGGGCTATTTTAAAACGTCGGAATCGATATCGGAAACGGATTCAAAAATATACGAGGCGAATTTCAACAATTGCTATTTTAATTTCCGAAAACTTTTCGATGAATCGAATTGATATTTCGGTAAAGAAACATCAAAAATATTCGAATTCGGAAATTAAAAAAGCAATTGCGCAATATCGCCTCGGTAGTTTTTGAATCCGTTTCCGATATCGAATCCGAGCGTTTTAAAATAGCCCTGCAGGTCCCATTTCTCAACCGATTCTTGTGAAATTGTGTGAACAGGTTCGGGAATAACTTATATAAAATTATTTTGTAGAGTTCTGACGATAATTGTTTAGACTTGCGAGATCTTCAGCTCACTGAGTCAGTAGTTACCTATTATTGTATATTCAAACAAATCGATAGGAAAACCTCAAAAAATTACAGACGAGATTTGTTTTTCGCATTATGTGACATCAATAGTTAGTTCAAGTGTTGCTTTAAGTGAAAAAGATTCCATAAATATATTTCTACTGAATTTAAGTCATTCGTAATGTGTTGACCTTATAAGCGTTATGGTATTACCATCATAACGCATACATACAACATATTGTATCAACATAATTTTGTCGTAAATATTTAAACTAATATTTTCCTTTGCGCGTATTTAAGAAATATAATACTACAACACTTGTTTTGGATAAAAACGATTCTGATCATTTTACCCTATTACTAAGACTCCGCTGTCCGTCCGTCCGTCCATCCGTCCGTTTGTCTATCCGCGGGCTTTATCGTAGTAACCGTAATAGGTAGACAGCTGAAATTTTCACAAAATATGTATTATCTATTGGCGCCATAGCAACAAATAATAAAATTAAGTAAAATAAAAAAAAATTAAAACATACAAGAAACATATTTTCCTTGGCGTTTTTTTTATTTTCATAGCAAAGTTGACTTAGTTAACATTGTACGTAACCCTCCGCGTGCGAGTCCGACTCGCAATTGGTCAGTTTTTATTATTTATCGCCCCTCGATTTCACTCGCATTATATTGTTTTCCCGGAATAAAAAGTATTCTATATATTATTCCAGGTTATGGACTACCTGCGTGCTGAATTTTATCACGATCGATCTAGCCGCTGAGGCGACAAGAGATAACAAATAAACAATGTTATCTCCTAGCCTCGTTGTAAAACTCATGAAAAGTAAGGTATCTAGGGGACCACAATAGATCCCAATGGGTCGAAGTGTCCGAGCTATTTCTCGGCCCCTCCTTAAGGTAAGAAGATGTTACCTTCGTTTTTAGTATATTAGAATAATCACATCACTAACAATACAACTTTAAATATTGCTATCGGCTACTTGATAGCCCTATCCCTAGGATCGCGGGTTAAAATGTCATTGTTATTTAATGACATCAATTGTTATTATAGGACACGCGTCCCTCGCGAGAACCAACGGGTCAAAATGTCCCCATTTATCTTCCCATGAGGTTTTCATTTAAGAGGACTCAATTCGTCATACTTTTCATACAAAACCTCTGTACTTATTATGGCGTTGTTAAACATTTTTCGTTAGATGTTTTGAACAAATTAGTATCTTGTGCACTATATCTAGCCGTGTATCTAGGCGTAATTTAAAAAGAGTGTGAAACAAATTCAGTCAAAGCCTCCGAAAAACAGCGTTTTTGCCTGAACTTTGGCCATATCTAATGTACCTATAAATTGTAAAAGTAAAGAAAACATTTAGATACCAGGCTTGCAAATGTATTGGAAATTCTAAATAACTAACTTTTTTTCCACAAACTGGTAAGATTTTTTCACAAGAAGTATACTCCTGGAACAAGTTTTATGAATGCGAAATCATGAATGATGACCTAGCGAAGCAGCCGCGAGTGATCAGCGGAATTTACCGACTGATAACCGACGGCTCTGATGCTGTCTCTCTTTTTTCGCAGTCAAACATTACGTTGGATGAAATAACAAGCTTTTAGACTATGCTTGCGTTGAAGTTGCGCCGGCCACAGAGGGCCAAGAATTGCCTTTTTTTCACAACTAGGTGATAATTGTTACCTAATTATACCCTACAAATTATCACTTCATCATATAACTTCCTCAAAATATCTACTGTATTCTAATTTGTCTGAAATATATTACATTTTTCCAGTTTTCTTAGAATAGAGCGCAAATAAAATTTTATGTAGAGGCTTACGGCCCGCTTGATGGGAATTACCGTACACACGGCTACACATCAAGCTATAAATTTCGAGTATAAGCTGATCTCATATTTTATAGCATTTCCGTACAATGAGAGGTCAGCTTACATTGGAAAAGAGCTTGATCTGTAGCCGTGTGTAACTACCCTATATACCAGGGATGGCGAACCAAAATCGATGTATATTACTAATCTACCTATTATTGTAACGAAGGAATTCTGTTCATTCGTGGCTCGGTTCGTGCTCGGCTCATACTCGGTTCGCGTACCATGAATACATGGTTTATAAAGGCCACTTCAGACCTTTAGGCGCCGATCTCACAAAGAGAGTTCTAGAGTTCTGCGTTCAGAGTTCTGCGTTCCGCATTCACTATTGTGCACACAACAAGCAGTCTAGAATTCTAGAGTTCTACAATATTCGCTAGGTACTGTTTGAGCTTATTTACATCAAACAAGCCCTAAAAATAATATAAAAGACACATAATAAAACTTATCCACACACGCGGGAAACCATCTTGTTTCGATCTGTCAAACTCTTAATAGTCCTTTAGTGACGGGACACGCTGATGCGAGAGTTGTGACCAACTCGACTTATCAGTACCGATCACACATCATACACTATTTTTCTTTTAAAGGCGCCGGATAGATTACAGTGAACGCTAAACAGAGAACTTAGAACGCAGAACTCTAGAACTCTCTTTGTAAGATCGGAGCCTAAGATAACTAAGTTCCTAATTAAAAAAAACTTTATAGATTTCTATCTAACTATATAGGTAGGTATGTCTTGTTGTAGGCACTACACATGTTATAGTTTTAACAATTGTTTTAATATAGGCACGCGTATGTTTACAAGCACGTGGCACGAAAGGACAATGACTTCAGACCTTGCTTCCACATGTTATGCCTTTCTTATTATTTTTTAAACTATGGACGATGTTAAATTATAATCTAACCATTGTTAATGATGTGGCGGAAGGTGGTAAGCACACAATGCTTTGAAGGGCTGGTTCAAGTGCAGTTACAGGTAATACCTATACCGGTAGATAGCGGGGTGAGATAACCTACCACCGTACGCCGTTTTTATTGAAGTTCATTGTATAATTCCGATGAACGACTATTATTGCCAAAGTTTTGATAAATTTCAATATTTTCTTTTTACGATAGCGTGATTCTATACTTTATTTTTTGTACCCAATTATATTAAGTAGGTCATACAATTCTTCTGATGTTGAAGCCCCGCATAATTTTAATCCTTATCCTAACTTAATATTATAAATTCGAATGAGAGTTTGTTCGTTCGTTTGTTACGGTTACTGATCATGATGAAAGGCACGCAGATAGCCTATGATATGGAGAAGGACATAGGTATTTTTTATCCCGGGACAGCTAGTACCTATCTATATAAATTTATGTCTGTACCTGTCCTCATGTGTTTCTAAACCATTGATTGAATTGTGATGAAACTATGGAGGGTCGTTCTGTGTACACCCGCTAAGGGTCCTGCTTTGAGTATCCAATATATATATTCAAAGGGGTCCTGACCCAAAAAGTATACATTTTGTACTATGAAAAAAATTAAACACTTTTTTTTTTATTTGACTGGGTCTGTACTCAGTTTGAAAAAAAAACTTTGTCGTATAAAAAAAAACTAAAATTGTATAACTGTCTATAATTTTTTTTTATACGACTAAGTCGGTAAACAAGCATACGGCACGCCTGATGGTAAGTGGTTTTCGTAGCCATATGGAAGCTTGCAACACACGCTCGCTCACGCGTTACCGTTTTTTTGGTGTCGTTTTGACTGTTATCAGATATTTAGATTAAATTTTTCTGTTCCATGGGGCTAATATTTCTTATTACATAGACTCACGTAGTCATATTATTTCAAATTTTCTAAGTGCTGCGACTTCGCTGCGATTCCGCCCCTTCTGGACAGGGTCTAATAACTTGCAAATGCTGATTTGTCGCAAAATATGTTTGTTTCATTTACACTCATTAATTTCTCTTTCACAGGGTTCCAAGACTTACCGCTCATAAACGCCATGTTGATCAGCCCAGCCTGGTACGTAGTGAGCTGCAGCTCGCACCTGGCAGCTGGCAGCACGTACGACATCATGCAGTTCCCAACCCCTGATGAGAAGAAGGAGCATGCGCACGCGCCGAGGGCACTTCTGCTGAATCTGCCATAACCTGTGACCATGAGAAAAAATTCGTTGCTGAAACAGTTTATAGTATTTAAGACCAGCCAGTTGGTAACTGGTGTGGTTGGTTAGGCCTATCACGCTACAGCTAACCCAGAACATACATTTGTGTGCATGAACATGTTTTTATGTCCTGAGTCTTGTTCACCGCTGTTTCACCCGCTTCGCATCAGAGATATTAGGGTCCTGATTAGTTCGGGCCTTAGTCCAAGCCTCATATAAAGTCTGCTCAGTTGGTCTTGTTTCTTTTTGTCTTTTCAACGCTGCAGCCACTAGCGGGTTTGGGATATAACATTCCATTCGCGCCAGTATCGCCTCAGCGACGGCTGCAAAGGTATCAGGATCATCTGATGCGAAGCGAAGCTGGGTACAATGCAAAGAAATCAATCCATTATCTATCCCAATCTGCTGACTAGAATTGCCACACGCGACGCCTCACCCGGTTGACCGGAGTGAAATTGGGCGGAGCGCATGGCACTTGTCTCGAGACGAGACTGTGGTATATCTCCGAGCTACAGTTTCCTCACAATATATTTTTCCTTCACCGAATCCTTATAGTAGGAATCAAACTCGCGACTTTTGTAACACCATGAACTATCATGGCCTTAGATCCAGATGCTCTAGATGCAGGCCTTTATGCCAGCTATAATAATGAATCATCTTTGTGGGCTTCAAAATAACCTTCTTCTTCTGTATTTAAGAGCTATGCTCTTGTCGGTGTAGCTTCTTCCATTCTGCTCTATCATTAGCAACATTTAGCACCTCCTTATACGACACGACGTCTATTTTTGCCTTCACTTGATCTATGTAACTTATTCTTGGTCTTCCTCTTCCTCGCTTTCCTTCTATCTTTCCTTCTACTATGTTTTTGATGAATTCGTCGTGTCGTATAAGATGGCCAAACATCTTTCCCCTCTTATTCTCTATCGTCTTCATAATGTTCCAAAAATATTCGTACTCTCACTAGTTCAACCATACAATGATAATAAACTTGTCGATAAGGCTGTCGTAAAATTTACTACCAATTTATACAGCAGTAAATTTTGAGGAGTGTTCATTAATCAATGGGACACGTTTGTTTTGAGTGTTTGATGATCCTGGAGCATTGTGAGGGTTGAGCTGGTGTTTGTAATTATTTAATGTCATCCACCTGTTAGTAAGCTGAAGTGGCAATTGGCAGGCCACATCGCTCGAAGAGCCGATAACCGATGGGGAAGAAAGGTTCTCGACCACGGCGACCACGTATTGGAAAGCGCCGAGTGGGACGACCTCCCACCAGGTGGAGCGACGACCTGGTCAGAGTCGCTGGGCGCCGCTGGATGCAAGCGGCCCAGAACCGTTCGAAGTTGAAATCAATGGGGGAGGCCTATGTTCAGCAGTGGACATCCATGGGCTGATATGATGAATGTCATCCACCTATAATATTGTATAACTGTGATTCACTACTACAGCATTTACATTCCCCAATGAATCATTCTTCGGCCATTTTAAATGCAAAAGTTTGTGTTTGTTTGTTTTATCGGATTTGAATGAAATTTTGAATTTTGAACAGATACACATAAACCCATTCGGTATTTTTCATTGTCTTTGAATTTGAAAGACTACCTACACTAGACAAATCAGGGTTATATTCATTTTTTTACGATTTGATCAATAACTACCATTTTAGAAAAAACATTTTTCTGAGGGCGAACCACAAGCTCCTTTAACCTTGTTTTAAACAAGGTTAAAATAACCTTATTTGTCTTTTGTCTCGTTTTGACGCCGAATGTCAAAGAAAGACAAAAGTCAAATAAGGTTATTTTATCCTTGTTTTAAGAGCTTGTGGTAGGCCCCTGATCACCACCTTCCTTGGTCTTAAATTTTGAATTCCAATCAGCGGTGTAGTTATTTATATTCGTCTATTTTTAGGTCAAAGATCGAATAATTTTTAGAATTTTCAATTCTGAATATCAGTGGCATTAATTTGGATATAATCCAAAACTAATTGTAGTCAAACCGTAACAAGATGACTTTCAATGCAAGAATGTTTTTGTACCACAGGTCCAGTTATTAAACATTTTCATAATGTTTATAGTTACTCCTCGTAGCGAGCAATAATATTGTATTATAATCATATTCATTTATAAAATCTGACAGTTAGTCACTAATTCTAAATCCTTGACCTGGGTACTAATGCAAGAAAGTTAAAAATTTATGTAGGGGGTGCAGCACTTTTATTACTTATATTTTTAATTGTATTATTAATCAGTCTAATAGATTACTTCAGGAGATACTTTCCGATTAAGAAATAAAGTCAACTAAACACCACATCGGTACTTTATATTATCTAACTATTTTTTATATTTTGAATGTAAATGCATGTACAATATTTAAGACGACTAGCTTAAAGTAAAACATGTCCATGGGGATTTGGCGTTGTATGCTGTAATACAGGCTTTTGCCTAGCTCGGCAGCAGATGCTAAGCTTTTAAAACTGTGTAACCTAGTCTAAGATATACCATTAAGATACAACTGTATAAGTTTCTTATGTCAATAAACTATTATTATTAATATTAAAAATTGTATTGTATTTTTTATGTTTTGAATGTATTTGCGCGGCTAGGAGAGCACTCTAATGAAGAGCAAAGCTACTGAAGTTACCACCGGTTCGGAACTCGGCCTTCAACTGAGAAGAATCCGGCAAGAAACTCAGTAAGGTTACATTTTTTTTTTTTTTTTATAAGCTGACTATGTTAACTATTTTCTAACTACTATGTGACTATGTTTATCACTATCTATCTATCTATGAAATGATGATATGGCACGTACGGTAATTCCTTGACGTCACGTTTCACTACGTTTAAAATTGATACGCGACAAATTTCTATACGCAGTTATTTCTACCCAACAAATATGTTTATAGTTTCTTACGCATCACGCACGTGACGACTACAATTTTAATTGTTATTGTAAAATGATTGATTTATTGATAAGTAAACGTTGGCTCAGTACATACTTCTATGATTGAAATTAGCTTTTTTTATTGAATTGAATATAATATGTATGCTTGTATTTTTCCAGAGATTTCGTAACTTTGAACGAATGTCCTTAAACCAACATTATGTAGAATATGGTTAACAAGCATACGGCCCGCCTGATAGCAAGTGGTTACTGTAGCCATATGGACGCTTGCAACACACGAGGCATCACTCACGCGTTACCGACCCCAATTAACTTTTTTTTAAGGCGATGATAGCTCAGTGGTATTGACGTCGGATACCGAGATGAAGGTCCCGGGTTCGAATCCTACAATGAGCTTGAGCTTTCGGTGAAGGAAAACATTGTGAGGAAACCATAGCACGGTGGTAGGGTACTTTGTAGTACCCGCCTGGCTGGCTACCACACTCATGTTGAAAATCTGTCGCCAAGCACCTTTCGGTGTGTTCCGATAGCTGCACTTGAGAGTCAGTTCCTTCTAGGCTTTGTATGCTTACCACCTTCGGCCGCATCATCACTTACCATGGTGAGATTCTGGTCAAAAACAGGCCTATACAAATAGTAAAAAGAAAGTAAAGAAAATTCTATTCGTTTCTTTATACAACGAATATGATAAACAAGCATACGGCCCGCCCGATAGTAAGCGGTTACCGTAGCCATATGGACGCTTGCAACACACGAGGCATCACTCACGCGTTACCGACCCTTTACCCCTTCCCAATTAATTCTGGCGACCTCACTCACGCGCAGGAAATAACATAAAGTTATTTGGCTGCGGTATTCTGTGGAAGTACTTCCCCAGTCGAGCTGCTCTTTGAGCGAATAAACGCTACGCTCTACCTCTCTTAAAATACGCAGAGTATTTTAAGAGAGGTAGAGCGTAGCGTTTATATAGTCTATTTTACCTCTTAGGGGTAGAGTTCCCAAATATCCTTGATTAGTGGAACCATTGGGCAAAAAAAATTGTTTTTCAGCGTTTTGGGATGTGCATTGATAGATGATGGCCCTGATTCTTTTGTTTACAACTTAACTCATTTTAATCTCACTATTATTATTATTATTTATTATTTATTTATTTCATCTTTACAGACATACATTTTATGTTAATAAAAAAATACTTAAGAAATATGTTAGTAATGGGACAAGGTACATACATAATAAAAAAAACTAAGTCACCCCCACAACATGAGCGCTGACCCAGTGCCTTAATAGAGGACAGTCCGGTTTTACACTTGTCGTTTTCAGGATGCTATTGGGACTACACCAAACCCTGTGCATCATGGAGGCTATCCTTTTTCGGATTATGGCCTGAAAGCCGTCGACACGTGCCTCCGCAAACATACCAGATGCACTGCAATGGCTTCGGAGCCCCATCAGCATCCTGAAAGCGTTATTATACTGGACACGCAGAGAGTTGAAGGCTCTTTGCGTGTAATTGGTCCACAGGCTGCACGTATAAAATGACTGGCAGTAAGCCCGGAAAAGTGTAACTTTCACATCCTTCGTGCAACGTGCAAACCTGCGAGCCAACATGTTACATCGAACCGTCAGCCCCCTGCGTTCCCTCTCTATATCACAGTCGTCAGTTAAATCCTCGGTCAATATATGACCCAGATATTTAAACTGACGAACTTGTTTGAGTACTATGTCTCTTTCTAACAAAGAACATAAGAAAAGGATGCAAGAAATATAGTCCTGTCAAAGTCCAATGCTTGTTTTCAATATAAATTTAGTCGCCATCTATCGTGGTTACGCCTAAATACACGCAAAATAAGACGGTAAAGATTAATTTGACAGCTTTAAATATATTCTATCCTTTTTCAATAATGTTCGTAAGAAAGAGATGAGATGTGACTAAAATTAGTTTAGTGCGATTTACAACAGAATCGGAACCATTAAGTAAGTATTTTTATTTATAAAGATAGATCATTAGCCCATATCCTTATTAACGAAATCATTAAGAGAAGACGTTCTGACTGTCTTAATAGCCATAAGTAGTAGTAAGATGTACTTGCCTGCAGCATCAAGCGCTGTTTCGTAGTCTGCTACTTCTGGTGTCGCTTCTTGTGTATCGGCGTTGGCCCTCTGAGTTGCTTGAACAAGAAGAAAATTATGTATAAAATCATCATCTGTCGGGCATCATCGATATAAGGGTAGGCGTTACAAGTATGCTTTTACTGTACGGTTTAAGATACCTTAACTGTTACATTGTTTGTTTGATTCGTGGGATAGATTTTTCGTTTTCTATACTATCTATACTATAATAATATATAATATAATATTATAAATATAGATACAGACCGCGCGCGCTTGTTAGCTGTCTCTCAGAGTGACTCAGGTCACTGGCTACAAGCTATTCCATCAACAAATACTGGAACAATGTTAGATCGTATAACATTAAGTCTGTGTATTTGTCTTCGTCTTGGTTGCAGGACCAATCAACCTCATCGCTGCCGCTGCGGAGATCTCGTCAACGAGCTCGGCCACCATGGGCTTTCGTGCTCTCTAAGTGCTGGTCGAATATCACGGCACTCGGCTATTAACGACATTATCCGCAGGGCTCTTGTTGTCGCTAACGTGCCTTCCGTACTGGAACCAGTCGGTATTGCGCGGGGCGATGGCAAGAGACCGGATGGTATGTCTTTGATCCCTTGGAGTGTCGGCAAGTCGCTGGTGTGGGATGCCACATGTGTCGATACACTCGCGCCATCTCACTTACCGGCGACTTGTAAAGCTGCAGGGGCAGCTGCGGCCAGTGCGGAAAATTCAAAATTCAAAAAATACGCATCGATTGGACCCAACTATATTTTTGTGCCTTTTGCGGTCGAGACCATGGGACCGTGGGGGTCCGAAGCTCGCCGTTTTGCTCGCACCTTGTCATCAAAATTGATCGAGACCTCCGGAGACCAGCGGGCGGGGAGCTTTTTCCGCCAACGCGTCAGCTTGGCTATCCAAAGAGGAAACGCTGCCAGCCTTCTGGGAACCCTGCCGTTAATCGGAAGCAGCGGCAGGCTTGAGGAAATTTTCTATATATAGATTGTATTTTGTACATATTTGTTGTAAATAAAGTAGATACGATTACATACTTTTATATTATAATATATACTATTATAAAGAGGAAGGATTTGATTGTTTGTTTGCATTGAATAGGCTCCGAAACTACTGAACTGATTTGAAAAAATCTTTCACTGTTGGGAAGCTACACTATCCCCGAGTGATATAATATAATAATTATCTAACTAATATTATAAAGAGGAAAGATTTGATTGCTTGTTTGTTTGTTTGTTTGCTTGCATTGAATAGGCTCCGAATCTACTGAACCGATTTGAAAAATTCTTTCACTGTTGGGAAGCTACACTATCCCCGGGTGACAGGCTATTTTTTATCACGGGAACCGCGCGAGACAACTAGTAATTTAATAAAACACGAACTGGGTTTTGTTTCACTAAATTATATGTATAATAATAAATCATTTTATCTTGATATTAGATAAGAGCCTGTTTTATTCTACATACTTACATGTGTAAGAGACAGGAATGCATTTGAATGAATTGTTCGCTTCGCAGGCTATTGTTATATAGGTATATTTTGTAATTTATAATATTTCTAAGTACACATTAAAAAAAAGACTGCTGAGTTTCTTGCCGGAGTCTTCTCAGTTCAAGTTGTATTTGGAACCGGTGTAGAGTCATTTTGTTAATGCCTTATCAGGGCCTAGCTTTAATAAATACTTTTTGAATTTGAATTTTTAGAAATAAATATATTATAGTATTATTATAGAATATGATATTTATATTGATATTTATGTAGGTACGTCAGTTTAGGCTAGTCACAAATATAGGTTACGACCTTTCAATCCTACTGATAGCCAAAAGTTCTACAGTACAAAAATTAACTTATTAAAAGAAACAAAAAACCCGACGTAAAACAAAAATTTACTGAAAAGAGAAAAAGAAACTCTTTAAATCTATAGAATTTTGAATATAACTTGAATGCTATGAGGTATTGAAGTCGGGGCCAAACCAATAACTTGAGTATGTATTTTTTTTTGTAATATTATTATACATACATACACTCGAAAAACATAACCCTCCTTCCGGGTCAGTCGGGTAAAAAGATAAGTGTACACTAAATTGATTTGTCACAAAAATTACGACAAAAATAGAAACAAATGCATTATTATTACATAAGAAACGTTGTCACGTATAAGTATTGTAAGTATAAACAATCATAAGAATGCCCGTTTGTACGTAAGATTTATTATGTTTTTATATCCCAGTTTTAGCGTGGTAATTACCTATTATTGACACAATACAATAGAAAATTATCTAGATTCATAAATAATTATGCCTTTTGCGGTCGAGACCATAGGCACAGATTACTATAACTCCATAGGACAGTGGAGGTTCGTAGCTCACCGATTCGCTCATACATTTTCGGTAAACTAATCCCGGGAGACCGGGCTGCGCATTCCGCACGACAGCTTCGAGGAATTTTTCTAATGTATAGAGTGTCACAAGAGATAGTGTCAAGCGAAAGACCAAAGGTAGGGCATCCTCCGAATCACTCTCATGTATATCCATTCCCTTATTTAAAAAAAAACGGCCATGTGCGAGTCGGACTCACACACGGAGGGTTCCGTGTAATATTAACTAACTCAACTTTGCTATGAAAAAAAAAACGCCAAAAATATTGAATGAAATGTAAATTGCGGTTTACCATTTATGACGTATTAAAAAGAAACTACTTACTAGATCTCGTTCAAACCAATTTTCGGTAGAAGTTTGCATGGTAATGTATCTCATATATTTTATTTTATTTTATCATTCTCTTATTTTAGAAGTTACAGGGGGGGCCACTTTGGAAGTGTCTCTCGCGCAAACTATTCAGCTTAGAAAAAAATGATATTAGAAACCTCAATATAATTTTTGAAGAACTATCGATAGATACATCACACGTATGGGTTTGATGAAAAAAAAATGTTCTAAGTTCAGTTCTAAGTATGGGGAACCCCCCAAAATTTATTGTTTTTTTTTCTATTTTTGTGTGAAAATCTTAATGCGGTTCACATAATACATCTACTGACCAAGTTTCAACAGTATAGTTCTTATAGATTCGGAAAAAAGTGGCTGTGACATACGGACATATTTGGCTTTGACTTTGACGGACAAACAGACAGACATGACGAATCCATAAGGGTTCCGTTTTTTGCCATTTGGCTACGGAACCCAAAAAACCATTCTTGCTGCTCACCTCATCGTATACGCTGTCTGTCAATCAGTCACTATATGTATATATATGTATCCTAACTAATATTATAAATGCCAAAGTGAGTTTGTTTGTTTGTTACGCCTTCTCGCCTCAACTACTCAACGAATCATCGAGAAATTTGGTATACTGATAGCCTATGCTATGCAGAAGGACATAGGCTACTTTTTATCCCGGGAACGCGGGTGAAACCGCGTGAGACAGCTAGTAATATTATAAAGCTGAGGAGTTTGTTCGTTTTTTTGTTTGAAAGCGCTAATCTATGAAACTACCATTCGATATCTGCATTGTCCTCGAGTGGTATAGGCTACGTTTCTTCCCAGGGCCCCTAGACAAGATGGATGTCGACAATCGTAAACGATCAACCTTAGTATGGGACTGACATTTCAAATCGAAATATCACTTGATTTTTAACAATCTCTTATGTCAATCCCATACAAGGGTTGATTGTTTACTAACGATGACGATTGTCGACAATCATCTTGCCTAGGGGGGCAGGTACTCGGGTAAAACCGGGAGAGACAGCTAGTCCCGGATAAGTAAAATTATCTGCTCAGAATTAAAACAAAATTAAATCCAATATACCTAGCAATATATAGCTTTATCGTATAGTTACATACAGGCTATAAAACAAGACGATAACAATGTTTTGTGTTACCGAACAAATGAATCGCCGCACCCGGGCCGGGTAGAGCCGTTTGTGAAAGAGAAAATGTTTGAAGAGTTAGGTAATAGGTACAGGAATCTGTCAAGCATCATGGACAGTTTGGACAACCTTGTTTCAAGGTCTATATCGATATGATAAAAGCTAGGACAATTTTACAGGTGTCCTAAATTAGGATGTTGAAGGAACGATGCGTATGTCTTATAGAGGTAGGAAATATTTGCGCTGGCGCGTCCGCGGGAGATTATTGTCTCAGATCCGATGGATGAAAAGTATTTTACATTAAATAGATAATAAATAATTGAAAACGGTTTTACAAAAAACTTAAACTGACTTCAAAGTACACTAAGAAGTAATCGAATCCTGATCTGATGACAATGGGACCAAACGGGAAGCGTACCCTTTCAAATAAAAAAATAATTTTTCAAATCGGTTAATATATGACGGAGTTATGAGGTAAAAAACATAAAAAACGAACTGAGAACCTCCTCCTTTTTTAACCGACTTCAAAAAAAGAGGTTCTCAATTCGTTTTTTTTTTTTTTATGTTTGTTACTTCATAACTCCGTCATTTATTAACCGATTTGGAAAATTCTTTTTTTATTTGAAAGGGTACGCTTCCCGTTTGGTCCCATTGTCATCAGATCAGGATTTGATTACTTCTTAGTGTACTTTGAAGTCGGTTTAAGGTTTTTGTAAAACAGTCCAATTATTTTGAAGTCGATTATGCATATATCGCGAGTGGGTTAGCAAAAAAATAGATTTTTTAAAAAATCGATGTCAACTCTTGTAAGACAAATTGTGCCGAATTAATTTATGGGAAAAAAGGAATTTTGCTTTGATTTGTTGGAAGTAGAGTCCGGGAGGCTTTCAGGAGGTATCTTCTTACACTGTAATCGTCAATTACTATGGCATTATGTAGTTATTTAAGTGTTTTATTTTGTATATACTAAATTATTATATGGGCTCACGTTAGGCCACTGACCCGCCCATAAATGACGATGACGAAAAGATGTATCTCGCTTGCTCAGAAGAAACCTATTCACTCTGGCCTTGAAAGTCCCTAGATTGTAAGAGTCAGGAAACAGACGCCGGAAGCAAGTTCCACCCCCTTGCTGTCTAATAAATGAGGAAGCTAAACGTGTCGGCATGTTCGGTATGTCAACAACGTACGGTTGAAAAATTACCCGGCTTTTTTTTTTTTACTTAAACTTGGAATACCCGAAATTTGTTCATTTAAATCTATACTACTATAATAAAGCAGAAAAGTTTTTTTGTTTGTTTGTTTAAACGGGCTAATCTCTGGAACCACCTATCGGAATCGAAAAATTCTTTCACTAATAGGAGGCTACGTTATCCCCGACTATTATAGGTTACTTTTTATCCTGGGAACGCGGGTGAAACCGCGGGGGACAGCTAGTATATAACTAAATGAATAGGTAAAGTTTGTATGTTTGGATATAGGAGGTCATCTCGGGAACCGATTTAGAAAATTCTTTCAATAATTTAGAAGTTACATTACCCATGACTGCCATAGGCTACTGTTCCTGGAAACGCGGGTGAAACCGAGGGGGGAAGTATGTATATAATAAATTAAAACGCGTAACGATAAATAGTATTCAAAATAGGATCTGTCGCTCACTCACTATTGGTAGTGATCAGTATTAAAAAAAAGAAAACATAAAATACAATTATTTTATGGCTATCCAAAGAGGAAACGCTGCCAGCCTTCTGGGAACCCTGCCGTTAATCGGAAGCAGCGGCAGGCTTGACGAAATTTTCTATATATAGATTGTATTTTGTACATATTTGTTGTAAATTATTTTAAACGTTAAATGATTTTCGATTATTTTATTTTGAATGATCTTTGTGTCACGTCTTTACGCAGTTCATTTTATTTATATATTTTGTTGTAGCGATCGCAAAGTTCAATGCGTCAGGAAAAATCAGGCAATTTTCCTATCAACGGATGTGCAAATTAAGCAATTAAGTTATTTGTTGATTATATCAACGTTTATCTTGTGAGTATTGCAGATCTAGCGATTTTTTGTATTAATTATTAAATTATTTATGATCTGTGTACATTACACCCTTATATATAAAATAATTGGAAAGAAATAGAAATCATTACAAAAGACAATGTGATTTTTATGAAATATATTTTGATAGAGTAATGAGTATTTTTTTTTATTTAAATTTTATAGCACGTACTTATGTGAAGGTATAAAATTAATAATTATTATTTTATAAATTTATATAAAAATACTTACGACTGCCAATTTTCGGTACGACTTTGCAAACCATTTTATTCAATATTTTATTTTATGGCACTAAAATTAATTATAAAGGCCCCGTCACACCATACAGTTGCCGTATTTTTTGCCTAGTCCGCGCGACTGTCCTGCTGTTCTTTATCGGCGGTAGGCACTTTCGCTGACCGCGCGTTGCCGCCCGCGAACAAGAATGTACTGGCCGCTATACGAAACGGCTTTGGCCGTGGCATTGTCCACCATTGCAGAGCTACATTTGTGTAGATATGGCTGAATTCGCTATTTGTAAAACCTAGAATTTTCATTGGTAATGTTTAACTCGTAAATGTGTTTTAGAAAGCAGCATTTATAGATTTAAGATACAATGAATTTTTTGTTTTTTTTTTTTTTTTTTTTTTCAGTACCGGTTTCGCACTGCTATCTAAACAATAAAAAACCACTTCCAAACATAAAATTCCAGTGAAATTCTCATATAAAATCAGTAAGTGACAGTGATTTAATAGAAAACGACCGTATTACTGTAATAGATTTACTGCTCTTCACTCACAGCTCTTAGACAAGTTTAGAGTTGAATATAGGCGTAAGCTTAAACACTATAAGAGCTATTTCTGATTGATAGTATCTTAGCGGTTAATCTGGCGCCTGGCGCCTAGACCTTAGATTGTTGGGCGGATTTACATGTAATTGCATCACAACATATTCAAGCTAATAGAGTATGGATGTGAGTTAATGTATGTTTTTTTTAGTTTTTATTAATTTTCAAGAGTTTTATCTAAATCTGAGCAGTCATAATGGTTTCATTGAGTAACATTCCCTTAGGAGGTCATACCCTTAGGGGATCATACCTTTTGGGGGGTCGAATTTTAAAAACCCTTCTTGAGTGAATGCGATATATACGGAACCTGTGTGCAACTCTTGTCACTCAATTATGCAGTAATGGCTTTACGGATTTTGATGAAACTTAGTAATTATATAGATCGTAACTCTTGACCAGGTAAAAATAAATCTTCGAAATCGCTCTTAAATCCGTGGAGTAAAAGTTATTCAAAGTGATTTATGAAAGCCGCGAAATTGACGCCATTTTATTAAGTGCCAAAAACTTAATGTCCTTTTAGCGCAATACGAGTAATATCTAATAAAATATACACTAAGATCCATGTAGATTAAAATAAAACAAGTATTTTAGTATAATTATAGATAATTTTCCTGATATATCTCAACGCATAGGTAAAGACCTGGGGAGGCTTTCACTTCCTTCATGATAAATAAGCATCCATTAACGTGGAATTTCACTCTAAATTGCACCTTACTCACAACCTGTCTTGCAGTGCTTACTCAACATTAATGATGTCAACTTATATATAACTTGGGTTTCTTGCAATCATGTTAAATATAACTTAGAAATATGGGGATATTTAATATACAGGATGTTGTTTTGGTCGGCGACATGCGACCCAGGAGCGGTAGTACAAAATATATATTCCTTAAAAATGGACTTAATTCCATTAAATACTGTAAATATGTTGAGAAATACCTTATTCAATTTGAAATAAAATTACTGCAATGTATGGTTACTAGGCACGTGCACAGACTAGAGCTAGGCACAAGCCGCCATCGCCCCACCCCTTTACTCCCTCGTACTCCCGTTGAGTATTATGTCTACACTTTAGCTTATATCATGATTTTCAAAAAAAAAAATTTTTTATTTTTATTATTAAAAAAAATTAAGTATTTTTTTTATATTTTTTTAGCACCAGTATCATTTGTATTATCGACCCTGAGTCGCTCGTCGCTGACCAAAACAACGACCTGTATACAATATTCCAGAACGTAACCAGCTTTTTTCTTCTAAACCCACGACAGATTGTGGTGAAATTTGGCATGACGCTGGGAAACGCTTATTGCCAGTTGCTATATTCGAGTTATCCTTGATTTTGCGATTAAACTGCATTGGAAAGCTAATTCCTTTTTATCTATACATATATAATTACTCGTCCTGACTGACACCACTTTTCCACACAGGATCCTTTTGTAACGTAGGCATTCAATTCTACCTTTAACGGAGTGAAAAGGGGGGTTTTGTTTCTATGAAAAATCGTATTCTTTGGGTTTATAAATTTGAATCTTAGCACGATTATTCACCTAAATAAATAAAAAAGTTTTTAATTATTAGTTTTTTTAAAACTACCCTAATTGGGTGTAAAATTTTGTATGGAAGAAACTTATCGCGCGAAAATAAAGAAACGTGTTTTGGGTTTCTTGAAAACAGACCCCTAAAAGGGGACCCCTTTTAAGGGAAGGATTTTCCTGCGTGTCACGATTAACTCAAAAGTTTGTATACATTAGTTCCTTTCTTTCCTTTAAGGGGTAAAGAACGGGATGCGGGTGAAACCACGGGCGGAATGCTAGTGTAAAAATAAAACCGGCCAACCCGCAGTCTAACAATAAGTAGCGAGTTTAAATCTAACTAAAACTGCCACAATGGAACTTCTAATACTTTTCTTAGCTCTATAATAGCGTAATTAAGTGCCGTACTACTTTGACATTAATTGTAGCAATTTTTGGACAATTTGACAACATAATACTATTAACAATGGTTGTAATTCATTTAATTCAGCGGTTTTCACTATTTTTAGAACATGCAATATGTAGTATTTTTAATTATTTTATTTTGACGAGATGGTTCGGTGGTTGGTTACTCTGACAATCTGTGGTAATGGGTTCGAATCCAGGACAAACATTTGTGTGCATTATGAGTCGGGAATTCAATATCTATCTCCACCTATCGTGCCGAACCTTTTTATTTATCCTGTAACGTAACTTTTGTATGTTTTTTTAACAATTGAAAAAAAAATGCTATATTTTGATTTTAAGACGTGATAAGAGGTTGGGGGAATGTTATTATTTTTTTTATCGAAAGGAACAAAAATACAGCATTTCAAATAATATTAGCAAAACATGTTTATAATTTTAATTTTTTGTCATAACTCAAAAACTAAGCATTAAACGAAATTATTTTCGCGTTTTTAACAGACTTAAAAAAGGAGGAAGTTCTCAATTCGGTTGTAGCTATGTATTATTTTTACCTATATTCCAAAATAATAATAAGTATTATTATTATGACCACCCGTCAACGTAAAATAAATATATGCTAGGGGGAACTTTTCAGAAATGTTCATGATATGAATCTTCCGCAATCGATTTCCAGGTTCTTCAGACACTACAACTGCGGAAACAACTGTAGTTTTTCTTTATTCTAGTACAGTCTGAACTAAGTAATTAAAGAGTTAGACCAAATAATTACTACAGTTTTAATCGCTCTTACAGCTATAGTAATAAAGTTTATTATGATTAGAATCACTGGCACGGAAAATGTGTAGTTCGCCAATCGCGCTTCCGAACGTAAATTTTATGTTTGTTTTTTTTTCTATAGTTTTGTCGTTTGTAATTTTATTTTATTTTTGTTTTAAATGATTTTTCATAATAATATATAAGAATGAAAGTGATTAATGCCCGGTTTCTATAAACAAAAAAGCTGCCAAGTGCGAGTCGGACTCGCCCATGAAGGGTTCCGTAGCAGCAAATACCATAATATAAAAATGTTTTTTTTTTATATTTGAGTTGATTGAATGAAAGATAAATCGCGGTTTACGATTTATAACGTATTAAATAAAACTACTGAATAGATCTCGTTCAAACCAATTTTCGGTGGAAGTTTGCATGGTAATGCACATCATATATTTTTTTTAGTTTTATCATTCTCTTATTTTAGAAGTTAAAGGGGGGGCGGCACATATTTGAACACTTTGGAAGTGTCTCTCACGCAAACTATTCACTTAAGAAAAAATTTCATATCAGGACCCACCCCTGAGATCAAACAAGCCCAAACTCTCGCCGTTTTATTACAGAGTTCCCCATAGCCATCTTCCAACATCAGATCAGCTCCATGCATTGTTATCTGATTTAGATTATGCATGCAAAATTTCATATCAGGACCCACCCCTGAGATCAAACAAGCCCAAACTCTCGCCGTTTTATTACAGAGTTCCCCATAGCCATCTTCCAACATCAGATCAGCTCCATGCATTGTTATCTGATTTAGATTATGCATGCAAAATTTCATATCAGGACCCACCCCTGAGATCAAACAAGCCCAAACTCTCGCCGTTTTATTACAGAGTTCCCCATAGCCATCTTCCAACATCAGATCAGCTCCATGCATTGTTATCTGATTTAGATTATGCATGCAAAATTTCATATCAGGACCCACCCCTGGGATCAAGCAAGCCCAAACTCTCGCTGTTTTATAACAGAGTTCCTCATAGCCATCTTCCAACATCAGATCAGCTCCATGCATTGTTATCTGATTTAGATTATGCATTCAAAATTTCAGATCAATCGGAAACCAGGAAGCGTGTCATTAACATTTGAGGAAGATTTGATTACAGAAGGCTTTTGTTCTTCCAGTCTAAACGTCAATTTTAAAATTAGGTCCAAATTCGTACAGCGATAAAATCTAGATCACCTATTGTTTTATTGCTATGCGTAGGTGGATCGTTTAGCAATTGTGTCTCTTAAGACACAATTAAACCAAATAAACAAATTGTCCTGACATCGAATTGTAATAGGTACAGTCATCACTTGGAGGTAGTAGGTTCGATTAGCACCGCAACAATAATAATAAAAACATGTTACAACAACGTCATAATTTTTCTAAAATTTTCTTCAATTTATAGACGTTTTTATATAATACTAGCTGCCCGGCGCAACTTCGTTCGCGTAGTGCTACCCTACCCTGTGATGCTACCCTATCCTACCCTACCCTACCCTACATCTACTGCAGCGCCATCTGCCGGGCTGATTTGTGAATCTAAATCATCCAGGGCGCCACCCAAACGCATACAAAAAACATTCAAATTGGTCCAGCCGTTTAGGAGGAGTTCAGTGACATACACACGTGCATTAGAATTATGTATAGAGATTAACATGTTTTTTTTTAACTGCTAATGAGCAAACAAGCATACGGCCCGCCTGATGGTAAGCGGTTACCGTAACCACCAGAGGTATAACTCGAGCGTTGCTGACCCTGCAGAAATCTCTTCACACCCTTTTTGGAGGTTCTGTGTGTTGAATTCCTCTCAAGATTTTATCGACAATATTCAACAACGTTTAATAAAATGCATCAATCGCGATATCCTCTTCTCCGTTGAGGAGTTCCGTCAGTATCTTCAAAGTCCATGATCAGATCGTAACAAACATTTCATGGTACATTTAGTACAGGGCCAGCTAAGCGTTTTTTCGTCTATGGAAGTACCTCAACGTTACAGAATACCGCAGCCAAATAACTGTATGTTGTGTTCCTGACTCCTGTCCTGCGCGTGAGTGAGGTCGTCAGAGCTCATAGGGGAGGGGGGGGAGGGGGAGGGTCGGTAACACGTGAGTGATGTATGTGTTGCAGCTTTCCACTTGGTTGCATTCAAAAAAACATCAAAATCGGTTCACATCACACGGTCCGCCCGAACATCCAGATAGATAAATTAGGAAGCTCCTCCTTTCTTTTTGTGTAAGTTCTGCATTTCAACAATTACTTTGGGTTGGTAAATACATACATACACGTATAGTGTACAGGTAATGTACAACGGTAGGTTGCGCACACACTGGCCCTCGTAAATCATTTATTGAGCATGCAATCGCGTGGCACGCCTTGACTTTGAACTTGAACAGTCGCCTGCAAAAGTCCTTACATAAAGGACTCACTTATTTAAAAAAAAAAAAATTTTTTTTTAAATCTTATATCAGTTGGTGAAATAGATTGTTTATTCATACGTTATAGGACACGCGTATAGGACTTGCTTTCTTCCGCGGATCCAAGGGGGGCGAGCTTTTATTTATCAGGGGCGGACCCAAAAGCGTCTGGGTTTAGGGGTGGCCTCATAAATCATGATATAGGCTACCCTCTATGCTTAGAAATATCTTTTTTATAGTTAATTTTATTTGGAAAAAAAGCCAAACATAGTCAGATTGTCCAAAAAATATTTAAAAATGTAACCTTGCTGAGTTTCTTGCCGGATTCTCCTCAGTTGAAGGCCGAGTTCCGAACCGGTGGTAACTTCAGTAAATGTGACCATCATAAGTGCCCTTCTGGGGCCTAAATTGAATAAATGGGGACTTTGATTTTTTACCTCAGTTGGATCAAGCCCCTCAGCCCCCCCAAACCAAAATCCTGGATCCGCCACTCCGGGATGAAAAGTAGCCAATAGCCAGCACCTGCTAACACTCAAGAATAATGTAACTTCCTATTATTAAAAGAATATTATTGTAAAAAGGTTGAATAAAAATCTGTGAACAAAATCACTAGCGAATGCCCTGCGTGCTTTGCAACATTTTTTTTATTTTTAATAAAGTCTCAACTAAATATTTATTATTAAAATGTACAATAATAATTATTAGTGAATGAACAAAATTATATTTATAACAATTGCACTTAACATTACTAACTAAATTCGTATAAAAAATCATAACTTGTTTAATTCGTCCTCAATACATTTATTCACCAAATAATAAATGATAAACGGCACTTTCTATAATTACAGATTAAATAATAAATCAAAACGAAGTCTCACTCGCCGGTACACAGTTGGAATTATTCGCAGAAAAAGTAAAGGCAAACCAATTTGATTCGTGTATGTTTGCGATCCGAGCCCGAAAACTGGCATTATACTGGCTGTATATTAGTTGCCTTCATGTGGTCGGTATGTAATGAATTGATCGTAAGACCCACTACATACGACTTTGGGATCGTCAGATATTAACCTTAAGGTTAAGTTTGGTTTCTCGAAGGTTAAACTGTTTTAACGGGCAATATATACGTTTCTATAATAAAGTACCAAAGAATTCCAAGACCTATACATAGATTTAAAAAGATAGTATAACAGAAGTTATGCAAGAAAGGGTATAAAGTTTCTGATTTTGTAGATGACAAGAATGCATTTGAATGAATTGTTCGCTTCGCAAGCTATTGTTATATATATTTTTTATAAATTATAATACTTCTAAGCGTACACATTAAAAAGAGGGACTTGCTGAGTTTCTTGCCGGAGTCTTCTCAGTTCAAGTTTTATTTGGGACCGGTGTAGAGTCATTTTTGTTAACGTTCATAAGTGCCTTATCTGGGCCTAAATTGAATAAACACTTTTTGATTTAATAAGTTAATAAAATGATGATAGCTCAGGGGTAATGACGTCGGACACCATGACGAAGGTCACGGGTTCGAATCCTGCGATGAGCTTGAGCTTTCACCGAGAGCTGCTCTCGCCAAGCAGCTAACTAGAGTTTTAGAATCAGATTTTTTTACTAGTGCCTGAGAAGGTTTATTAGAAAAAAAAAATTGTCATTGGATTTTTTAGTTAACCTAAAGGTTCATAGATAACATAAAATCCATAAAAGCTAATAGTTTACGGCCTTACTCATAAACGCTATTTAACTAAATCTACTGAATAAATGGTCAAATAAATAACGACACCTTGCTGTCATTGTCAAACAATTTGACGTTATTTAGGTGACCACTTAAACAGCTTATTAGTTAAATAACGTTTTATGAGTAAGGGGGTTAATGTGTACTTTAAATTGAATCTATTTTAATATTCCCATTTTAACTAGCAATTAAATAAGCAATTTCTTTAAATATTTATTTGCTATAAATTTATTAGATATTGCGCGTGAGTGCCCATTGAATAACTGGATATTCTGGTACATTCTAGATGTTACAACTAACTGCATAGTCTATTTATAAACCGTGGTTAAAATTAGCCACGTTGTCTATTTTAAACTTTCATGGCAGAGAAATACGTTTTGTTTAGCATAAGGTTTAGCTAATTACTAGCTAAATAAATTGTGCATTAATAAATAAAGAAATAAATATTATAATGTTTAGTTTAGTTAATAAGTTTATATAATTATTAATGTAATAATTGACATATATATTACGTTACCAAATTCTAGAAAGCTAGAGCTTACTTCATTCTGATTTCTATTGGTAGAGCATAGTGTAATTTCGCTCCAAGAGCAGCTCGACTGGGGAGGTACCTCCACCTGACAGAATACCGCAGCCAAATAACTGTATGTTGTGTTCCTGCGCGTGAGTAAGGTCGCCAGAGCTCATCGGGGAGGGGAAGGGTCAGTAACGCGTGAATGATGCCTCGCGTATTGCAAGCGTCTATATGCACGGTAACCGCTTGCCACCAGGCTTTTTACCGACTAACTAGCTCTCAAATCAAGCTGCCGGAACACTCACGTTGTGGTGCATCCATGCTACGCGAAGCGAGCACGTGCCGAGCTAAGAACGAACAGGATTCGTTCGATGTTCGCGTAGCGTGGACGGACTTGCGAGCTTCGAAAGAGCGTTCGTAGCGCGCTCGACTGCGCTCCGCCCGATTGACAGTTTTTTCACGAACACAGGGATTCGCATCGCGCTCGTTGTAGGCTCGTTGTAGGCTCGTGCTCGGTTCGCGTAGCATGGACGCTCATCTCTCTGTTATAGCCAGCCAGCCAAATTATTTGTCGCATAGACATAATCATGTTATCTTGTGTGTGGCAGTGCCTTAACATCTTAGGATGCATATATATTTATCTTATATTTTATTTCCTTGTGTGCGGTTCACTCTTGAGAGGCATAATACTGTCTTTGATGCATGGCTGAGATTGTAACTGAGAATTATTTCTGCGACAGCTGTGTGATTTTTGGGTTCCGTAACGAGAACCAGTACACGCGGTGCTTAGAAAAAACTCTTTTTCCGCATTCTAGATAGACAAGAAATTCTCAAGGCTTTTGAGTCGAGATAAAAACAATTGAATTTGGAACCTGCACCAATGACATTAGGTTTGTAATTAATTTATGGATAATGTAGAAATCCCGGTGATTTTGTTTCGCTTTCGCAAAAAAAAATTGGCACAATACACAAAATAAATAAAAACAATATAAGGTTCTAATAAATTAGTAAATTTCCTCTTGAGGGATGAATGTATAGGTTTAGTATGTATATGTTTAGGTATTAGTAATCAAAAAAATATATTAGACATAATCCGTGGGAAAAAAAACTTTATCCAAATAGCTGCCATACTGTCTCTATGCAAGTCAAAGATCTTCGGATTATTTTTCTAATACTATTTTTTGATTACTAATGACCTATAAATTCATCCCTCAAGAGGAAATTCACAAATTTATTAGGATCTTATACTCCAAAAAAATTTAATTATCATGTACGGAATCCTAAAAAATACCAACAAATCCAACGGTGAGTTCTTAGTAATATGCGTTTTTTTGTGCAATCACCAAATCCACGCCTCGTAATAAAAGGTTTAGACAGACATACTTCTGCTTATAAATACCGAATAAATAACTCTTTTGTAAAGGTTGTCTCACACCGCTGCTGGTCACTTTTGGACACGAATTGACACGATCTATTCTCAACTTTATCATAACTATAAAGATAATTTGTGGAGAAAGGTTAGCTTATAATAGTGCATCATTATCATCATCATCATCATATATACTGAGATTTGATTGTATTCATTTCTTTATGAGAGATATGTGTGCGCGTCGACAAGATCTATCACTAAGTACTTATGCCAAAAAAAATCTACGCATAAAACCTCTGTGACAGGCGGATGGACAGACACCATACCATAGTCAAATGAGAGATTTTATATGGGGTCCGTTCAGTCTTTACCATAAGGGCACACGGGCACACCCCACACTCACGGGGGCCCCGAAAGGCCAATATATTCGCTTTCACAATGTTTTTTTCTATTTTAGGTAGATAGTACGAATTACATTCTAAATTAAAATGTTAATCTGACAACAGATCAGTTTTAATTTAACCATGATAAAAATGTTAAATCATAGCAGAAAAATGTTTTCTGTTATTCACTTTTTTATTTCGAACAGGGCCCCAAATGCTTGTGCCCAAGGGCCCCGGCATGGTTTAAGATGGCCCTGGTCCCGTTTTTTTTCTTTTCAGGTCCGAAAAACCCACAAACCTGAAAACATTAATAGTTACACAATATAATCATAGATGGCGCTGTGCCGTTTTAAAACAAGCTATGGTTTCGTTCTATGAATTGCGATATAATGTAACCTCACTGCAGCGTTTATATCTTACACAATACCAAGATTTATGACAATCATTTCGGTACTTGATACTGATGTCAGTTTTTGTAAGGGTCTTCCTTTTAGAAGGCTTTGCTTTCCTTTCCTTCATTCTCGCATTATATTTAGTTGGATGGATGTCTCCATCCATGATCCAAGAAAACAAGGTCTGGCATTCCGGGAGAGACACTTTTTACGTCACTATCCAGTTGCCACTTTATTGTAACGAACCACTGAATTATGGAAATATTTTCAGTCACTATTTTGTCAAAAATATGTATAAAGCATTTTAACTGACATATCGTTTGTCTAATCAAACAAATAAATTAAGTTAAACGTGAGTGAGCATATTATTTTAAATTAAAACCTTATAGTTTATTGTATTCCCACCGGAAATACTAGAGGTACAGGGAGCCATGATTACATGCGACTGGTAACACAAAAACGCGCCGTCTCATTGACATTTATTGCCATTTTGACGTGTATTGTTATCTTAGTCGAACATGCTAAATTGTGATTTTCGCTCTCGCTCAGTTTCAGTATACGGAGAGTTTCTCAAACTTTTAAGGACGTGTTTTGGACTTATAAAAATACTTATTTGGTATGCAAGGCTGCAAAGTTGTTTTAAGTAATTATAGACTAAAAAACTAAAAATAAAATATTAAAATAGAATGTTAATTATATCAGATTTAGAAGTTCATATATAATGTCAATATAAATGTCAACTTTAATTGTGAAATTGAAATGTTATCCTTTGATTATCATTGATTATTATTATCTCTATATCTTAAGTGCTGTAGTGTTTTTATCGGTATCACTGCACTGGCAGTCTGGCACTGATTCGACTTCATTGCACTGATCACTAACACTTTTCCCGCAGCAAGTCTCCACGTTGGCGGCAGCGGTTGTTGTCAGATCCACGAGATTGTGGGAGTCCGGTTGAGATTTTCGCTTGCACCAGATTGCAAGAATCAATTGATAATATTAAATGGATTATTATTATTATTTTATTTATTGGATAATAGAAAGCAGGAAACAATAATCCCACCAAAAACATTTTCATGTAAAATGTTGCCGCCAAGACATATGGCTCGTACTGTCAAAAAGTTATCAGATCTCATGTAGAGCCAAGCTTATAACTACATGCACTTACTATATAAGCCCTAACTTCACAACCTCTACACACCGTAGTCAAAATTTGTGGCTTGGGCGTTTCGCTACCGTCACATGGGAGTAAGGTGAAAAATGTATTCACTGTTCATTGCTTTTTTGTTATTCTATAGTTCTTGTAGTATTGAAACGGCCAAGCCACAAATTTTGACTACGGTGTGTAGAGGTTGTGAAGTTAGGGCTTATATAGTAAGTGCATGTAGTTATAAGCTTGGCTCTACATGAGATCTGATAACTTTTTGACAGTACGAGCCATATGTCTTGGCGGCAACATTTTACATGAAAATGTTTTTGGTGGGATTTCACTTCTTTTTTTTTTTGTTTGAAATTTCCAAGTTTTATAATTTTTTTGTTGTTTGTGTACTAATACAAGCTTAAATACCAAATTTCAGCTTTCTAGGACTTCAGGAAGTACCCTATGAGTTTTGATGATCATCAGTGAGTCAGTGACGAAATCGGGGTTTTTTAGATATCAATAAAATCTAAAGTATAAGAGCTATGTTATTGAAACTTAATATGCTTAATAAGTTCACTATTGACATCATGTTCCGAGAATTTTGTTTATCTGGTATAATCCAAATCCAAGTTATGAGGGTTCAAAAATACGACGAAGCGCTTCGAGAAAAGGTAGGTAGTGCCCTTTCGCTTCGCTTGGCTGTCTTGGCGGGGGGCACTCCCGTGCCCCCAGATATTCATAAATATCAAATAGACAATATGAAGGAAGGAGGTCATCTTCAATACCCAGGGTGGGTATTGAAGATGACCTCCTTATATCTCGACCTGGGATGAAATCCCAAAGCACTTCTCAAGATCAGGGGATCCTTCACAACTACCTTCGTAAACAAGTCCGCATATTATTCAGAACTTGAAATACACATTTATATTAAGTCTTCCATCGCAAAACAGAATCTAATAAACTTATAACTCGTATCAATGAGTTTAGTTTTTTAGTGGAACTGCGGATTCTTAATTAACTTCATCGTAGGCTGATTATCAATATACAGAGTCGGGCAAATGTCCTTTCCATTGCAATAATTTCAGTAAGCACTCTATAGCTTTTATATATCAGCTGGGCTATTTTAAAACGCTCGGATTCGATATCAGAAACGGATTCAAAAACTACCGAGGCGATATTGCGCAATTGCTTTTATAATTTCCGAATTCGAATATTTTTGATGTTTCTTTACCGAAATATCAATTCGATTCATCGAAAAGTTTTCGGAAATTCAAATAGCAATTGCTGAAATTCGCCCCGTAATTTTTTGAATCCGTTTCCGATATCGATTCCGACGTTTTAAAATAGCCCTGCTGAAGAGCCTTTTAACCATGTGCCAATGTATTTCTCTTGGGTTTTCCACATATTGTGATCATTTATTCACAGTAAAGGCAATATTAGGGCGACTTACGATTAATAAATAAATTAAATTACCAATTGCTTCTCGATAAGTAATTTTTTCACAAGTGTCCAACGATGACATTCTTGTTTTCTTTCTCTATAACGGCCAACATATTTTTTTCTATCGGGTTTAGAACATAATTCGCATCACAAATTTTGAACTTTTTCTAAATTTTCTTAATGCATTCAGCATAATTTTCTTCTTGGCGCATGAAAATTGCATCTTTTTCTTTATGAATTTGCGCACCAAGATAGCATCCAACTTCAGTAATATTTTACTTGAAAGTCTTTCTCTAGTGTCCTTAGAAATTGCTCAATTTTAGTCTGATCTCCAATAACTAGACCGTCATCAACGTTAATTGTAACATTCAGACGTCGATTATCTCTGACAAACAAGCATGGATCAGAATCGCTTTACGGTAAGTCATATTTCCCATTGGGTAAATCCACATGGACCCATGTATCATTTTCATAAATTGATTCCATCTCCATAGCCAGTTTCAATATAAACTAGATTGACTTTCCCCAAACTTAAAAGTTTGAGAATCGTCGACGGCGGAAATGACGTACTTCGTGTCTCCCCGTGTCTCGGAATGCCATACCTGATATAATTATACCATGTCTCCATCCATGAGAGTTAGTAGTTAGATATTGGCCCTGATTCTGTTGTTCACAACTAAACTAATTTTAATCTCAGCGAGACACTCAGCCAGAGTGAATAGGTTCCTTCTGGGTAAGCGTGTTTCATCCTAGGCTTCGTCTTCGTCCCTTATGGGCGGGTCAGTGGCCAAACGCAAGAAAAAAAAAGATATTACAAGAGCAACTTGACTGGGGAAGTTGCTCTACCTCACATAATAACGCAACCAAATAACTTTATGTTGTCTTCCTGTCCCTGAGTGAGCCCATCAGAGACCATCAGGAGGGCGGAAGGAATCTTTATCTGGTAAATTAAGTTCCACTGCATTTAATGTTATTTTATAGGCCTATGTTTGAACGCAATCTCATCGTGATAAGTGATGATGTGGCCGAAGGTGGTAAGCACACTAAGCCTAGAAGGATAGTTGCTTGGCGACCGATTCTCAACATGATGGTGGTAGCCAGTTGGGTACTACAAGACCCTACCACCGTGTTATGGTTTCCTCACGATGTTTTCCTACATCGATAGCTCAAGCTCATCGTAGTATTCGAACCTGGGACCTTAGTTACGGCATTCGACGTCTGACTGAGCTATCGCCTTAAGACTGCGTACCAAGCCAGAAAAATATGGCAATGTCAGATGAAACAAACTTATGTCTAATTTTCGCGTGGAGATAGAGATAGCGTGTTTCGCGGAACAAAAATGAAATAAGCGCTTTTTATCTAAATAACTAGTAAAGTATAGAATATTTTAAAAAATCGTTAGTAGCAGCCCTAGGTCATATGTTAGTGATATTATTTATAAAAAATTTATCTTAATTAGATACACCATGAACGAATAAAACCGAAAATTCATTATTTTTAGAGGTAGCTTTGTGATTTTTTTCTATCGAGGAAATTTCATCCCATTATGTTTTTGCTCAGATAGAACCCTCGCGTATATAATGAAAATACCCATATAAAAATATTTTTTCATTTAAATACTATTTACTTGGGTAAACTTCAATTCTAAGATTGTTATTTTGCTTTATAAACTAAAACTCTTAAAAAAATACGAATATCGAGACGGCCAAATTAGTTTATTTTGGCTTTTATCCTATGTTATACCTATGGGGAGCTTCCATCCATCTCTTTTAAGTGCCATAATAATGGTGCCGATTCTGTTGTTAATCGCATTTAGTCACATCACATTTATTTCTTACGAACATTATTGAAAAAGGATAGAACATATTTAAAGCTGTCAAATCTTTGCCGTCTTCCGTATAGACGTAACCGCGATAGATGGCGACTTAATTTATATTGAAAACAAGCATTGAACTAATTTGACAGGACTACATTTCTTACATCCTTTTCTTATGTTCTTTGTTAGAAAGAGACATAGTCAGACTAAAATTAGTTTAGTTGTAAGCACCATTACCACTGTATAAAGCACATTAATATTGAAATAAGGAATTCATTTATTTAATTATAAATTTCCGAGCTTATGATCCGGTTTTTCTGAGGATGAAAGTTGTTCGGTAGCGTGGTTTTATATGTAATTTCTTAAGCAATTAAATAGCATTTAATTATCTAATTGATCTCTATGAAAGGGTAAACACTTCACCCCGTGTTATCGAGCCTGCAATGCCATCACACGTGTCGAAGGTTTATTGCGTTTGTATACTAGTTAGTACCGGCGGCTATGTCTGTTTTATACTAATACTAGCTTTCTATCCCACAGGTCCAGCCGTTTCGGAGATTAACCGGAACAAACAGACAGACAGACAGACAAAATTTTTTAAAAAAATGTACTATAGTATAAGTAGGATTTACGTTCATATGCATCTAGTAAATTTTATTTTGACACAAACAGACACTTCAGTTTTATTAATTTGTATAAATATTAATATAATTAATTGGACAGTCTCATAAATATTAATTATACGCGGTTATTTGAGCAAATAAATAAAGCATAATTAAATAAATTATTTTAGCTTTATGCCAAATCTCATACTCCCCGCACAATATGCCTAAAAAGGGGTACAATGATTTCTCTTCACGTAGATTACTAGCTTAATTTACACTCCATAGTTTTCCCATAGGGGTTGAGTTTAGAAAGACCCTGAGCCCCAACACTGAACCGGTAACCCCAGTGGCTTAGGGTGGGTACTGATAGAACAGTCAATGAAATGAAATTAGTTTCCAAACAGTCAATGAGGCAGACAAGTCTTTTTATGCTTATAGATTAAAATGCTGAAGAGTTTTTAAGTTTGAACTAGCTAGTACGGACCAATTATCCGATTGGTTATTAATATAAATATTGATATAATTGTAGAAGTTTGAAAAGTAGCTCAAAATGATTTTTGATTTAGAAATAATAAAAAAAACCTTACATAAACCTTAAAAATTGGGGGGTGTTGAAGTGGTTTAGACGGGCGATGCCTGATTTGTAATTTCATTTAGGTACTTAATATTATTAAAATTCACTGAAATTAAAACCTACCTACTATATACATGATCTGTGGCACGGGAGGTCCCCCAGCCAAGACGAGCCAAGCGAAGCGCAAGGGCACTACCTACCTTTTCTCGAAGCGATTCGTCGAAATTCAAAATTCAAAAAGCATTTATTCAATTTAGGCCCTGATAAGGCACTTATGAACGTTAACAAATGGCTCTACACCGGTTCCAAATACAACTTGAACTGAGAAGACTCCGGCAAGAAACTCAGCAAGTGTTTTTTTTTTTAAGTATGTAAATAGAAATATTACAATTACAAAATATATATAACAATAGCCTGCGAAGCGAACAATTCATTCAAATGCATTCTTGTCATCTACAAAATCAGAAACTTTATAGTACCCTTTCGTGCATAACTTCTGTTTAACTATCTTTTTGAATCTATGTATAGGTAGCTCTTAGATTTCTTTGGGTACTTTATTATAGAAACGTATACATTGCCCCTTGAAAGAGTTAAGGACTTTGCTGAGCCGAGTTAAAGGTACAGCAAGTTTGTGCTTATTTCTAGTGTTCAGACTATGAGTGTCACTATTCTTAGGAAAGTTGTTTTCCCTCACATGAATAAGATTTTCATATATGTACTGTGACGACACTGTCATTATATTAATAGATTTAAACTTGTCTCTCAAAGAATCTCTAGGCCTTATTTTATATATTGCGCGGATAGCCTTCTTCTGCAGTATAAAAATTCTATTGATTTCGGCACCACTACCCCAGAGGAGGATACCGTAAGACATCAAACTGTGAAAGTAACTGAAATAAACTAAGTCGTTTTTTTTAACCCTCATAACTTGAGTTTGGATTATACCAGATAAATAAAATTCTCGAGATATGATGCCAATAGTGAACTTAGTTTCAATAACATAGCTCTTATACTTTAGATTTTATTGATATCTAAAAAACCCCGATTTCGTCACTGACTCACTGATGATCATCAAAACTCTTAGGGTAGTTCCTGAAGTCCTAGAAAGCTGAAACTCGGTATGTAAGCGTGTATTAGTACACAAACAACAAAAAAATATATAAAACTTGGAACTAAGACAAAAAATTACAAAATAAACAAATGTCATAAGCTACTTACAAATAGAAGTGCCAATCCCACCAAAAACATTTTCATGTAAAGTGTTGCCAAGATGGGTCCATAATATGGCTCGCACTGTCAAAAAGTTATCAGATCTCATGTAAAGCCAAGCTTATAACTCTACACGCCCTAACTCTACAAGCCCTAACTTCACAAACACACCGTAGACAAAATATGTGTGTTGGCCATTTGGTATTACAGAAAAATAATTAACAGTAAATAAATTTTTCACCATACGCCCATGTGACGGTAGCGAAATATTTTGCCGAAGCCACATATTTTGAATACGGTGTGTAGAGTTTGTAGAGAGTGAAGTTAAGGCTTGTACAGTTAGGGCGTGTATAAACTGGCCGCTCCACCCCCATGGCGGTCGGGTATCTTATGAGGATTTACCCACGCTAATAAAAAAAAGTCTTGTAGAGTTAGGGCGTGTAGAGTTATAAGCTTGGCTCTACATGAGATCTGATAATTTTTTGACAGTGCGAGCCATCTTGAAGAAAGAGTTTTAAATGTTTATTGCACCGCCCTCTGGCGAGCTAACACCATAACACCTATCTAAGAAGAACCATCACCGATGAATCACAAACCTTTTACCGATAACCGTATCGGTTGGTAAAATGGGTCAAACCGTTTTGGAGATAATTGGGAAAATTTGTTTTTTGTACACACTACTTTTCATCCTAAACGCATACCTCCGCCTCCGTTCCGTAGTGGGTAAACATTATAGTTCCACAATATAATCATAGATGGCGCTGTGCTTTTTTAAAACAAGCTATGGTTTCGTTCTATGAATTTTCTTATACTAACTTGACCTCACTGCAACAATTGACAATAATTGAAACGCTAATTTAATCCGGTACTTGTTTACCGGATATTTTTGCAAAGGTCTTCCTTTTATTTTAGAAGGCTTTTTTTAACATATAATAAATTTGATTGATATATTTAAGTGTTAAACTTAGATTTAGTTACGTAGGCCCACCAGGGTTGGATTTCGTAGTATAATTATACTATTTGTACCATAATTTTGTGATGTGTAGTATGTAGTATCGTAATGCCATTATACTACGCGAAAATACCATAATTTTACCTTTAGGTCGATTGACTACTGTTATTGGTTGAAATATATTAAAAAATATTATTTAATTACGAAATTAAATTGTAATCGTTGTTGTAGTTGTAGTAAATCGCTCTATTAGATACTTTCATGCGATGCTGTGAAAGAAAGTGAATGTACCTTTTTTTTTTTTTTTTTTTTTTTTTTTCGTGGGGAAATCCTCATAGGATACCCGACCGCCCCGGGGGTAGCGGCCAGGTTATGCCGGACTTCTACCGGCTAAAACCCCACGGTGGTCGCCATCTGCGCTATAGAGAGGGGGGCGGGCTCTCGTGTTGAACGCGTACCTGCTCACCCCTCCACGCGCGGCGCTAAGATAGCTCGTCCCGGGGGAAGTGTGATACCTCCCCCTAGCACCCTCGCTGTGCTATCGCACGATGAGTCGTGACCACATCGACTCATCGTCCTCCTTGGGGTCGCTTCTGGACGCACAGGGCCCCCGCCCTGATTGCCCACGACCCCAAAGGCCCCGTTTAGTCGCCTTTTACGACAGGCAGGGGAACACCGTAGCTGTTATTCTAAGCCCCAGCTACAGGGCAGGAGGGCCGCCACGAGGCACGTCTGCGCCTCGGCGGCGTCGTCTCCGAGCGGGATCGGCCCTCTCCCGATCCCGCTCAGCAGCCTCCTTCTGGACCATTACGGTCTCACAGAAGGAGGCTACGGCCCTCCACGCTGTATCCCCGCTCAGCATCGCCGACACGACTGCTGGCAGGGAGAGATTCCGCCCGATCAGGCCGACCAGGATCCGCCGCTCGGGTTCCCACGCAGGGCACACTGCGAGCGTGTGCGATGCGGAATCCTGGCCGCTTCCACCGCAGTGGAAGCAGGCCGCCGTCGCCTCACGTCCGATCTTACACAGATAATCACCGAAGCACCCGTGCCCGGTGAGTATCTGTGTGAGCCTGTAGGTGAGTCGTCCACCTTGTCGCTGCATCCAGGCTTCGAAGACCGGCAGGACTGCTCCAACGACGCGTTTGCGCGCATACCGCTCCTCCCGGAGCCTCGCGCGCCACGTCGCGAACGCGATAATTCGTTCCTGCCGTTTGATCGCCTCTTCTGGGTCGCCTCCACCGCTCTGACGGACGATGCGAATCCGGTCATAGACCCTCGCATCCATGTCCGCCAGAATATCAAGTGGCGGAAAGCGAGCCAGAATTGTCGCCGCCTCAAAGGATACTGTGCGGTATCCTCGTACGATCCGTAGCGCCATCCTTCGCTGGACGCTGTAGATTTTCGTTCTACAGCGTCGGATGGCCAGCCTTTTCGCCCATACGGGCGCCCCGTACAGGGCTACGGATCGTATGACCCCCGCATAGAGGCGGCGTACTTCCTCTCTCGGTCCCCCGAGATTGGGCAGCAGTCTATGCATGGCACCCGCTACCCTTTCGATCCGGGGGACGAGGCGATCAAAATGCTCTTCGAAGCCCCAGCGACTATCTAAGGTGAGGCCCAGGTACTTCATGTACCGCCCCACCCTAACTTCCGACCCACCCACTTGGACGCGCGAGTCGGGTGGTTCCCTGCTCCTAGGCAGTTTGTGGAACCATAGCGCCTCGGTCTTGTGAGGCGCTATCTCCAGACCCAACTCGCGGATTTTGGCGACGATGACTTCTACCCCAAGCTCGGCGAGCTCCTTGGTCCTCTCAAAGGTATCCCCACTGGCGACCACCAACGTGTCATCTGCATAGCAGACGACATTTATGCCAGTGGGGAAGTCGACACGCAGAACCGCATCATACGCAAGGTTCCACAGCAACGGGCCCAACACCGACCCCTGTGGAACCCCACATGTAATTTCCCTCCGGATTCTCGTACCATCTTGGTCCATGTACAGGATGTACCTGTCGCGCAAGTAGTCACCGACCACGCCTTGCAGGTAGGAGGGCACCTGATGATATACTAGTGCCCCCCTGATTGCGTCCCAAGGCAGAGAGTTAAAGGCGTTGACGATGTCAAGACTTATCGCCAACGCCACTCCACCCCGAGACACAGCCTGCTCCGACAGGAAACGGACGCGCAAGACTGCATCTACAGTCGAGCGCCCCTGCCGGAAGCCGAACTAACTATCAGCCAGATCGGGACCGACGCGCGACAGATGCCCGTTGAGACGAGCGGCAACTATTCGTTCGAACAATTTGCCAGCCTCGTCTAACAGGCATATGGGACGGTACGCCGAGGGAGAATCTGCGGGTCTGCCTTCCTTCTTCAAGAGGACCAAACTTGCTTCCTTCCAAGCCTTAGGGAACTTGGCATAACGGAGGCAGCTGTTGAACAACTGCCTCAGCCTGTCCCCTAGGGCAACCAGACTCAACACCCACACCCGACCCGGTACACCATCGGGTCCTGGTGCGGTGTTTCGGGCTTTCAAGCGGCCAACAGCTCGATCTAGCTCCTGTACGGTCACCCCCATCTCGTCATGCCACTCCCACGACGTTAGGGGGTGGACTGAGGGACTTGACCGGCCCATCGGGAAGAGAGTATTCACCACTCGACCCAGCAGGCCCGGATCTAGGGTTTCCGTCAGGGGGGGCACCCATGGCCTGAGTTTACCCATAACCATCTTATATGGGCGCCCCCACGGATCCACGTTGAGTCCCTCCAGAAGCTCATCCCAGCACCGTTTTTTGGCGTCTGAGATGGCGATCTGCATCGCTACTGTAGCCGCTCGATATGCCCTATAGAGACTGGCTGCCTCCTCGGCAGGAGTTCGCCTTCGCCTTCGGGCTCTGGTGTACAGGCAGCGGCTCCGCAAGCAAACCGCGCGAATTTGTGCGATTTCTGCCGACCACCAGTACACCGCCTAGAACTTGGGGCGACTGGACCGCGGCATCGAAGCATCGCAAATTTGCGTCATCGTGCCGCGGAACCAGTTTGCTTCTCTCTCCGGATCGGACGGAATCTCAACGGCGTTTTCCGGCCATGCCGCGACATTGGCGGCGGCTTCGAGCATATCTCGATTTAGCCGCTTGAGACACCAACGTCGCGGTGGGCTGCCTTCGTGGCGGCTGGAATTAGCGTTAGGATGGCGGAATGCCACATCCATGAGGATGTGGCGATGGTCAGATAGAGTAACCACCTCATCTGCAACTCGCCATCCCGACAGCATGCGTATGGCAGCAGGAGTCGCCCATGTGAGGTCCACAATCGACTCCCCCTGCCACCGCACACATGTGCTCACGGACTCCCGATTAACTAATTGGAGGTCCAGACCAGCCGCCCACTCCAGTACTGCTTCTCCCCTTGGACTGTCTCTGGGGTTCCCCCACGCCCTTGCGTGGGCATTAAAGTCCCCCAGGACAATCAGCGGACGAGACGGGCATCTGCGAACACAGTTAGCCACCTCGTCCAGGTACGCCTCGTAGTCGGCGAGGGACCTGTTAGGCGAGAAGTAGCAGCCCACTATGGCCAGGGTACTCCATTGCACTGCAACGTAGCCCTGCCCTCTACTCAAAAGAGCGCAGGGTGGAGCACCCTCTCCGCCCCCCCAGTATATGCCAACTGAGCCCAAATCGTCCCCGAACCAGCGAGGATGGTCGGGGACGCTGTGGGGCTCCGCTACTACTGCCAAGGCAATCTGCCGCTCCACAATGGTCTGCATAAGTAAATGCTGATCATTGCGGCAGTGGTTAAGATTGCCTTGGAGGATCTTGTGTAGGGGCGGAAATTTTAAGCCTCCAGAACCACCTCCATGTCCGGGCTAGGGCCCGGCTCTGCGGCAGTTGCCGAGGCCGTCTCTACGATGGGAGCCTGCTTACTCCGTTTCTTGCTGGGTGGGGGACACCTCTGTCCCAAACGGTGATTGGAGGGTCGACCTAAGTCTGCGCACAAGGGACACTTCAGTGTCTTAGCGGTGCAATCGCGGGCCCTGTGGCCCACTTCTCCGCAGGCGTAACAGCGACTACTTCTGTCTACGCCCGCAGTGCACCTGCAACCGACGTGTCCCTTTTCGAGGCACCGGAAGCAGTGTAAGGGCCTGGCTTCTAGTGCCTCGACCCTCGCTGTTCCCCATCCCACTTGTATGCCCTTGGCGGCGATCAGTTTTCCAACCACCGTCAAGGGACACCGCACCCAGCAGGTTCCCATCGTAGTTGGTGTTCGACGGACTTCGCCCACCCTGACGTCATCCGATACACACCCACCCGCTTCTGCGACCGCTGCTGCCACTTCTTGTGGAGTGACGGCGTCGTCGAGGTCCCGTAGCCTCAGGTCACCCGTCTTAACAGGACGTGCGATACGCAACCCAAGGTCTACTAGGGCCTCCCTTAACTTAGCGGCCAAGGCATCAGCCTTGACACCGCATTCCGGGCCATCTACCTCCATTAGAATGCCCCCGGTAACTGCTCTCTTCATGCGGACGGCTGGTATGCCAAGATCCTTAAGTTTGATCTTGGCTTTTGCGTCGTCCGTCACTTGTTGATATGTCACCGTGGAGCCTTCCGGAATCGTCAGAGTGACAGCAGCGGTCGTTGGGACCCTGGGCACCTTCTTTTTATTACTCCGTTTGGTCTTGGGTGGAGGGGGAGGTGGCGCTGCAGGGGATCCGCCCTGGGTCTTGGTCTTCTTCGGTTTGCGCACCATAGCTGACCAGCTTCCGCTGATTTGGGTGGCGGCCGATGGCTCGAAAGTCCCCTGTACGGGGGGCAACTCCTGTACCATGGGTGGTTGAGAAGGACGAGTATTTGTACTCTTCTTCTTCTTTTTCTTACCCTTTCCGGAAGTCGTCTGTGGCTGGGGCTGCGTATGCAGCTGCGGAGGCAGCGGCGGAAGGGGCTGTGCCTGTGCGGGTTTCCCCAGTGGTGGCCTAATGGCCCCATCGGGGAAAATTTCAGCCCTGAAGGCCGCCAGTCTGGCATCTAATACCGTCGCAATCCGCTCAAAGAGCTGGTCCTCCTGTGGACACGCAGAAGCTAATGCTTGAGGTGCCTGTACAGGCCGTTCGGGTCGAGCGGCTGGAGTGGGCCGAGTGGCTGGAGTAGGAGGCTGGGACAATGTGGGTATCACTCCATCCGCGCCAGTAACCAGAGGCCTACGAAGGAAGTTTAATTCCTCCGTAAGCTTGTCCACTTTAGTGGCCAGACTGGAGAGTTGAGAACGTAAATCCGCGTTCTCTCTTTCCAACCTAGACACATTTTCGTCAATGCCGGTCCTGCTCGCCAGCTCGATAGTCGCAGCTTTCACCGTCCGCACTGCCATTCTAATCGAGCGGACGTATGTCTTCTTGAGGTTGCCTGAATGGTCCGCAACCTTCTCAAGGGTCAAAAGATGCTGATCAATGCAGTTGCCAAGCTCAGCATCTGCCTGCGACCGCATCCCCTGCGCCAAAAGCTCAAGGCTTGGGAGGTCCTTCTTCGCACTTGTATTTTTGGGCTGCACCGAGGGATTAAAAACGTCATCCTCGGTGTCGCAATCCTCTATTGGATCCTCTCCCAGTTGAGAGTCTGAAACAGCTCTAACCTTGGGCCCACGTGCTGCATCCGCAGTTGTAGGCAATGCGGGTCGTTTTCGGCCGCGGGACCTTCCTTCTTGGGATACATCCGATGTGGCCGATGTGAGTGACATAACGGAGCCATCTGATTCGCCCCCGTCGCTCGCATTGACTAGGTCGTGCGGCGTGTTCGGACGTCTAAACGTACGTCCACGCCTCCCACGCGCTGAGACCGCTGGTCCCCCCGGCGCTACACCTACTTTCTTTCGTGCTCCCGTTGGAGCCGTCGTTATATTCGCGATCGAATCGCTGAGCAGGTCTTTGCCCCCCCCAGATACGGTGGGGCAGCCCGGGCTAGGCCCGGGGGTGGATTCTCCGGCAGTGCCGGTACCACCCTGGGGTAGTTTTTCTTTAAGATCTGCCATAACATTTTTTTTCCTTTTTTACGAGGGTGAGTTCCCTGAACCGAGCGCTAGAGACTGGACTCCCACCAGCCATTCATCCCATCGGCACGCTAGACCTTGGGATTGGGGTTTTTATTATAGAGGTTTACTTCCTCGTGGCCTTGCAGGGCCTCCGGTCCCGTCTGGGATTACGGATGGTCCGACGTCGGCAAAAGCCGAGTGCACCTGGCACATCGTCGCACAAGGGAGTGTTTTTTAGAGAGGTTTCCTTCCTCTTGTCCGGCGTCGGCAAAAGCCGAGTGCACTAGGCAAACACACCGCACCTGTTGCATCCTCTGTCCCCTCTTATTCGAAGAGGGATACGAGGAGCAACCAAGAGGCCACACAGGCCCGCCTCGCCCTATCACTGGGGTATTTCCTCCCTTCTGGTTTTTGTTCGCGCCGGATAAACCCGGTACCCCCCATATCTGGGGAGCGTTCCCCTATCCACAACCCGGGGACGCGCCCGATGGGTGATCCAGAAACACCACACGGGAAGTGAATGTACCTAATGTGTATTGAATTTATTCTATCTGACGACATGCTATGTCGTGTCAATGCCAAAGACGAAGTTTCGATTGATGAATTGGCTGAAATAAACATCTACTTGCCTTAATTTGGTTGATTTGTACAATCAAAATTTTCTTTCCAAATGCATTTTTATTTAAATTCATAACAAACTGGACGAAAAACGCGAAACGTAGTATTATTTTCGACAAGTAGTATAATTTTATTTTCCATAGACAATAATTTTCTGGGGGTCTGAATCCAACCCTGATCTGACGACATGCTATGTCGTGTCAATGCCAAAGACGAAGATCCGATTGACGAATTGGCTGAAATAAACATCTAATTGCCTAAATTTGGTTGATTTGTATAATAACAATAAAACTAAAATTTCCTTTCAAATGCATTTTTATTTAAATTCATAACAAATTGGACGAAAAGCGAAACGTAGTATTATTTTCGACAAGTAGTATAATTTTATTTTACATAGACAATAATTTTCTGGGGGTCTGAATCCAACCCTGATCTGACGACATGCTATGTCGTGTCAATGCCAAAGACGAAGATCCGATTGACGAATTGGCTGAAATAAACATCTAATTGCCTAAATTTGGTTGATTTGTATAATAACAATAAAACTAAAATTTCCTTTCAAATGCATTTTTATTTAAATTCATAACAAATTGGACGAAAAGCGAAACGTAGTATTATTTTCGACAAGTAGTATAATTTTATTTTACATAGACAATAATTTTCTGGGGGTCTGAATCCAACCCTGAGGCCCACCGCCTATCCGCCTAATTAATTTTAATTGGATAATGGTGTCGATTCTGTTGTAAATCGCACTAAACTAATTTTAGTTACATCTCTTTCTTACAAACTTATTGAAAAAGGATAGAACAAATTTAAAGCTGACAAATTAGTCTTTGCCGTCTTATTTAGACATAACAGCGATAGATGGCGACTAACCTCCTTATTCATAATCGCTTTTTATCTAAATCAGTGTAATAGTGTGCCCCGTCTCACTCTTTCGATCACCAAATGTCAAGTGTCAGATAAAGACTCCGGAATTTTAGCTAATCAACGTTTGATAACTTTATTATGAATAAGGGGGTTAATGTATACGAAAACAAGCATTAAACTAGTTTAGTTGTACAACAACAGAATCAGGGCCAATATCTCATAATTTTATAATACACAACGATATTATACACGATTTGTTTGAGAATAAAAAAAAAACAAATTAATCTGAAATTTCTTTATTCGATTTGTAAAATGACACAAAAATATCATGCAATATAATAATATTGTAGAGGAGCCCTATTATACATTACATTAATACATTTATTTTATCAAAAAAATGTTATGATAAGTACTTATCATTACTATTTTTAATTCATTTCAATAGTAACAACATAGCTAAATTAATTAATATTTTAATCTATAATTGCTTATTATTATGGTATTATTAAAGCTGGTTTCTTTACAATTCCTTTCAGCAAAATTAACCGGACTAAAATTAAAAAAATACATGCAAAAACAATGCAATACACTCACTCATTCGTTCAAAAAATATCCGCTCACTCTGTACCGATCCATCTAAATAATATTTACAAAATTGTTTCACCTCAAATAATACATCTATGATTAAAATACATACAAATACTTAGAGTATATTACACGGTAAAACCTAAACTATGTGTTGATCAGAATGAGTGGGAACACAACTATGTCTTACTACCTTTTTCTTTACTACTGACTTTGATTAAGCATACTTGATTTCTTATTAGATCACTCTCTAAAATCCTTACATAATACTTCACAGACCTCTGAAATATTAAAATAACCTAAATACCTGTAAAGTGGAAACAAATAATGAAAGTCTTTATAATATTCCTCCCCATCATAATACCATCAAAATACCCCCAATTCTTGGATCTTTTATATGAAAAGATCATTGAATTAGGTACTTTTACAATCCTAATGAAACTGACATCCAAAACTGATAGAAAAATATTGAAACCAAAGTACAGACACTTGTCAAAACTGAATATTAATTAAAAAGTTATATACATTTAAACAATCATAAACAATTTAAAAACAATCATATTGATGGTCACAACATTTAATTAATAAATCAGTGAAACACAATTCAAAAGACGTCATCCATTGCTCACTAGATTCCTTCTTTTCGGGCTCCAGAAGGAATGTAGGAAGCAAGTGTAATGGAAATAATAATTTTAATCAAAGTTTAACAAACGTCAAAAGACTTGTGTTCAATTGAATCAAAGAAGATGGTAATCAAACAAGATAGTAATCAAAAATTGTATTAGACATATTGATATTGTTGCAGAAGGTGATGTGCAAATTATAAATGATCGCTTCTGCAACATAATCAATTAAATGTAAAATCAAAGGTGTTCAACAAATGACTGAAGATAAAAATGGGAAAGCAGAGTAAAACAATGAAAATTAAAAGAGATAGCAATAAAATCAAAGCAAAGAGATAGAGACAGATATAAGGTATCAAAGATTTTGGATTTCAGTAACATTTCAAATTTTAAATAGCCTCAATGCTATCAAAGCGATACAATCCTTTCATGATAAGAAAAAATATTATAATATACTTGCTATTATTTGCTAGCAAATTGAAGTTAAACAAACATTAGAAACGTAACCTGCAGTAATAACGAATGATTTTAATTCTGTAGAATTTTAGAAGCTTAAACATATGTTCACGTTCATCACAGGGTATTTATTTTTAACTAGAAATCTCTGCAAACCTGTTCAAGTCCATAACTGTGATTATATCTCTGTCACAAGGCACTGGATCATTCCTGTAAATTACAAGCAGTACTAAATTAACATTTTCTTGGTTCGTTATAGATATCTGTACCGTAATTACTATCAGATGAACCAAAATTATCTAATGATGAAATGTAGTTTATATTTCAATCCAATATTCTTTGTATGTCCCAAGCTTCATCTAGATAACTACTTGATTGATAGAACAAACACAAATTATTTCACATTTCTAATATTAGGAGAATTCATAATTAGCACCATCTGAATAAATCAATTAATATCCTGGGCCTGTTCTTCACGGATATCTGATCCCAAACTAAGCAGAGAAAATCCCCCTTTTCATCCCCTTAAACGTTGAATTTCCAAAAACTCCTTCTTAGTACTCATCTACATTATAAAAGAAAGCCTTGTGTACAGTTTCAGGTTCCTAATACTAGTAGTTTGGACTGTGTCACTCAGTTTCTTCTTTAAGCAAATGTATAGATGGATATTCAAGAATCGTCATGTTATTGTACTTACCCTGGGAGATCAGCTCTAATAAAAGCTTGGATTGGTTGCGAGAAGAGTTCTATTCCATCTCTGTTATCGCAAATAATTCTAGATAGAGTCACTTTCTTTATTTCTGCTAATTGACCTGAAACAACAATACCACTGATATTTTTCAAAGTTTCTTTTTTCTTTTCGGGAATGTGAAAAAACGTCCTATTATATGGCTTCTCCTTTTATTTTGTGTCGGTCTTTTAATGAAATTTACGCTCAATGCCATTAAAAAAATATTTATTTTCATATAAAATTGCAAGCTTAGACTAATGAAAAATACAAAATGGCGCCCGAAAAGTATGCCAATATCTTCAAATCTTTGTTCCCTCGAAATTCTAACTCCAGAATCATACACTGAATTTATGCTATCATACACTTACCATTTTACATGTAATGATAACTATAATACCAAATATCGAGTCTTACTTACTTGGACTATAAGCACCAGGGTTAACATCAGGCCCGTACTCATAGTAATATCTATCTCCTTTCTTCAGTCTAGCGAATTGATCTGCAATGATGTGGGCAAACGTTGGCCCAACAATGCCGCCTTCCACTGGTTCTTCCAATAATCCACCAATCCATAGGTCTATATCTTCTGGGCTCTCGTATGCTGCGGCTAGCCGTTGAGCAGCCTGAAAGATTTACCTATTATTGAAGTGATCATCTTACCTTTGCTAGTAATTAAAAACAAAATTATTAAATCTAAATGCAAGCTGAGTTACGCTCGCTTCGCTTTTCAAATAAGGAGTCGAAGTACGACCATGAGGATCGAAAACTCGTTCTTCCATTATTCACTTTTGATCAAAGAACTATTAGAGATCTTGAACCACAGAAATCAGAATAAATCTTGAACATTCGAAAATCTTGATTTTAACGAAATCTTATAAAGGAGGCAAAGATAAAAGAGAAAGGTCCTCTGCTCTAACTGGAAAAAAGGTAACGTTACTCACGCTAGGTGCAAACTGATAAAATGCCTCAAAAGGCTGCAAGCCAACTAATCGTCTGTATTCGTTGTAGGACCGCACGCCGTAGTCTCTTCCACGTTGGATGTTGATGGCTGCCAGATCTAGCCCGTATGGATTACCGCCGTGGAACAGGTACCGAGTTAACTGGAAATAAACGATGTTTAACCTTTTATCTGCATAATGTAAACTGACGGTTTACAGATCCACCCTCAGTTCAAACCGCCGGGTGCAAAAACATGAAACAATGCACTGGTTCCTGATACAAGGTTATTGGTAAAACACTAACAATCTTTTAATTCATCGTTCTGATACGGAGACGAAGGTCCCGGAATCGAATCCTACGATGAGCTTTCGTTGAAGGAATACATCGCGAGGAAACCATAGCACGCTGGTAGGGTACTTTGTAGTACTCATTTGGCTGGCTACCACCCTCAAGTTGAATATCTGTCGCCAAGCACCTATAAGGCTTATTACACTATTCGATATCAAGACAGTCTTACTAAGATTCAGCAAAGTGTAATAAGAGTAAAGGCCTTATTACACTATTCGATATCAAGCCAGTCTTAGTAAGACTGTCTTAAAGTCTAATTAGACAAGCTCGCTATTACACCTTGCTGAATATCGCATGCTAACTCATTTGCAAGGCGTACGCAGCCGGTGACGGTTGTCGCGGTGTCATGGGATGACTTTCGATGTAACAGAAATATTAGCGGCGGTGACGCGCTTATTCAATGGAGCTGTACGCCTGGGACATTTCCCAAAGTCCTGGAAATTGGGCAGGGTCATAATCAGAGATCGGAATTAGGTGACTATATTTACCTACACTTTGAAGAACAGAGTGGAGACTTCCATACGAAAACATTTCTTTTTTAAGATTTTTCCCGGGGTTCGGGAAAAATCTTAAGTAAATTAAAAATAAACGTTATTTGACATAAATATGAACTATTTTTACCTAAGCTAACCTAATCATTTTTACCTAACCACCAAATTTTCGGAATTTTTACGAAAAATCTTAAAATAAATAGTCTTACTTAATACATGTGTTAAGATTATTAGGATATGTATTTCGAATGAATTGCAGAGTCATGGCAATTTTTCCGTGATCTTTAAACGAATGCATCTACTCTTTTATGTATTTCTATGTTTTAATTTTTTAACACTTACTAACTATATCGGTGCTTCTGACACTTTCTGACTCGACTTTCGTGTCGTAATTAAAAACGTTAAGCTAAGTAGTAAATAATTGAGACTCAGAAATTGATCAATTTTTTTTTATATCGAATAAATGGCAAACATGACCTAACTAACGAACAAGGTTATCACAACTTCAACCGGTATCACTTTATCGTGAAAATATAAATTAAATATTGAGACTTTGATAGCATCAAAGATAACTTACATAAAAATTAAGTCACTTCGAGTATTATCTTTTAAACCAATTGTGTTTCCGAGAATTAAACAATAGTTATCAGGCTAACAACTAAAAAGTATGCAGGTAGCAGTTTCCGTTTGAGTAACGAAAGAGATAGCAATATCACGCGGCTACAGCTCGATATTGTTTTCTATCTCGCTTTAAAAAACTGTATCTTTATGTTATGTATGTAGCTATACATCTAGTAGTAGTGGCTGCGCCCACTCCTTCTATATAATTGTGTTCGCAATAAACGTCAGTACGTATTCAAGCAGCAAGCGTTTCACTTGTCACCGTCCCTAGTTCATCTGAGAATACATTAGGGTATTGTGACTTTAATTTCTCGACGATAGTTAATGGATATTCACAGTAATTCATCGGCAACAATTCTAATTTATATAAAGAAATAAAATCTCTGCCTAAGAGCGGTGGCCCGCCGTCGCGAATAATATGCACATTTAACGTATAGGTTTTGCTTGTATAAGTAAAAGGTAACCGTGCAATGCCAACACAATAAATGTAATTACCGGTATAAGTCAATAATCGTTTATTACTCTCTGATAATGACACATCTTTAAAAAGCTTTAAATACGTTTGTTCGGAAATCGCAGTAACAGCTGACCCACTATCTATCTGAAACTTCATTCGCACTCCTCGGACATGAACTATTTCCGTCATGGGTTCTCCATTTAATGTGCGAATATTATAAAACTCACCATCATCGCCGTTCTCACCAGTACTCTCGTTTTCTAAATACGATATCTTTTTACACATCCTACGCAAATGCCCCTTTACATTGCACTTTTTGCATTTATAATTAGCAAACCGACACTGCTCTGAAGTGTGATTTTTAAAACCACAAACTGAACACAACACTTTATCACTAGCACTATTTTTGGATCCAATTTTGAATAATTGATCGGGTTGCGGCGGTCCCTGACCAGCCACTGGCACCGTCGCTGCTCCTGCACGTGCCATTCGCACGCTTTCTGCAAGCTCCACTGCCTTTGCCAGTGTTAACTGTTTTGGATCCTTAGCGAACAGCTTCTCTCGCTCCGCTCCCGGCAGCATTCCCATTATGAAACGGTCTCTTAATGCTTCCTCCACGTTTTGGAATCCACAGTCTGCTGTCAGCCCGCGTAGTCTCGCCGCCCATTGAGGGTAGGATTCTCCTTCATTTTGCGTTGTGATATAAAACTTATACTTTTCACTAAACCCACATGTTTTCGGAGTAAAATGATTATCCAAAAGTTTGATTATATCTTCATACGGCACGGTTTGAAGTTCCTTGGGCAACGCCAAATCTGTTGCTAGCTTATACGTAGCCTCGTTAAGCGCGCTCAGTAGGATCGCCCGACGCTTGATGCCTTTGGTATCCGTGGTTTCGTTCACATCGTTCGCGATTAACCATTGCGTGATCCGACCCTTATACACTTGCCACTTTTGTGAATTATGGTCAAAACTGGTCAAAATTCCAAATTGAGACATTTTATCACAATTTTTGCTTTTTTATTTTTGATGCGTGGGTAGTACGTCGCCAATGTTATATAGGGACGGTGACAAGTGAAACGCTTGCTGCTTGAATACGTACTGACGTTTATTGCGAACACAATTATATAGAAGGAGTGGGCGCAGCCACTACTACTAGATGTATAGCTACATACATAACACTTTATAAGACAGAAAGAGATAGAGATATGCCAAACCAGTGTAAAGCAAACAGCAAAACACTCATTTTCTTCTCATTCCATTCTTCTTGGTATTGGAGTGCGCACGTATCTTATTTTGTGATCCTTAGTTTTGTTTGACCTGGCTTGGAATATCGGACTGTTTTCTACCGCACCTGACGTACTTGGCTTGACTCACGGACACTGCTTTCTTTTCGATTGGATTTTGTGGTTTTCTGGCATCTGCAAGGAACTAGATACCTATTCGTGAAGGTAAGTTTAAATTTCTTTAATTTGTTGATATTGTTATTTGATTTTTTTTTTACGATACGCTCTACTATGCCCACTAAAACGGATCAACGAAGTGCTGTGCCCGTATGTAACCCGTACGATGCCCGTATATAACGTCCATTAAATTATATTCTTTGTATTGAAAAGTATGAGAAGAGAATGAGTGCTTTGCTGTCTGCTTTACACTGGATTGGCATATCTCTATCTCTTTCTGTTTTATAAAGATACAGTTTTTTAAAGCGAGATAGAAAACAATGTCGAGCTGTAGCCGCGTGATATTGCTATCTCTTTCGTTACTCAAACGGAAACTGCTACCTGCTTACTTTTTGTTGTTAGCCAGAGAACTATTGTTTAATTCTCGGAAATACAATTGGTTTAAAAGATAATACTCAAAGTGACTTAATTTTTATGTAAGTTATCTTTGATGCTATCAAAGAGTCAATATTTAATTTATATTTTCACAATAAAGTGATACCGATTGAAGTTGTGATAGCCTTGTTCGTTAGTTAGGTCATTTTTGACATTTATTCGATATAAAAAAAATAAGTTCAATTGCTGAGTCTCAATTATTTACTATGTAGCTTAACGTTTTTAATTACGACACGAAAGTCGAGTCAGAAAGTTTTAGAAGCACCGATATAGTAAGTAACTGTTAAAAAATTAAAACATAGAAATACATAAAAGAGTAAATGCATTCGTTTATAGATCACGGAAAAATTGCCATGACTCTGCAATCCATTCGAAATACATATCCTAATAATCTTAACACATGTATTAAGTAACAAAAATATTTATTTTAAGATTTTTCGTAAAAAAACCGAAAATTTGGTGGTTGCGCAACTTAGGTAAAATTAGTTCATATTTATGTTAAATAACGTTTATTTTTAATGTACTTAAGATTTTTCCCGAATCCCGGGAAAAATCTTAAAAAAGAAATGTTGTCGTATGGAAGTCTCCACTCTGTTCTTCAAAGTGTAGGTAAATATAGTCACCTAATTCCGATCTCTGGTCATAATGTTACCAAAACCCGGGAAGAACACGCTTAAACCAGAAAGCTACCGACCTATCACCCTATTACCAACTATCTCGAAGGTGTTTGAAAAGCTCGTGCTGCAACACCTCGTGCCACATATCCAACCTCGGCAAGAACAATTTGGGTTCAGGGCCGAGCACTCAACCACACTCCAATTGACGAGGGTACTGCACAACCTTGCAACGGTAAGAAACAGAAAGGAACACGCCGTAGCAGTATTCCTCGACATGGAGAAGGCGTTCGATCGTGTCTGGCATAGCGGTCTGCTATACAAGCTCGCGCAATCGACCACTCCACGCCGAATAGTGAAGATTCTCTCGTCCTTCTTAGAAGAAAGGACATTTAAAGTAGCGGTAGAAGACCAGCTCTCTGACGAGCGACGCATAGAGGCGGGAGTACCGCAGGGGAGCTGCCTCTCCCCAGCGTGTTACGCCTGGTTCACCGATGACATCCCGGTTGCGGCAGGCTCGCAACTAGCCCTGTACGCCAACGACGCGGCGTACTTCACTCAATCGATGAACAAGACACACGCCGCGTCTAAAATGCAGAAGGCATTGGACGCTCTGCCAGAATGGCTGAATACCTGGAGGTTGTCGGTGAATGTGGCGAAAACGCAGGCATTGCTCGTCAGCCCGGCAAGAGTCCACCCACCTAAGCTCAAGATGCAGGGGCAGGATATTGAGTGGTCGCCATCAGCTAAATATCTCGGGGTGGTGATCGACCGTAACCTGACTATGAACCATCACGTCAAGAAGGTGATAAATGAAACCAAAACATGCAGAGCTCTCCTTCGTCCAGCGCTCTCATCAAGATTTCTCCCCCTACGAACAAGACTGGGGATCTACAAGGGGTACGTGCGGTCGCGTCTGACATACGCAGCGCCGGCATGGTACGCCCTAACATCCAACTCTAACAAAGAAAATTTGAGGCGGCAACAAAACCTCGCCCTGCGAACTATCGTCGGCGCACCGCGATATCAACGTAATGACGTGATCGCGCGGGACTTGAAGATAGAGAGCCTGGACAGCTTCGTTGCGCGACTAGCCAAGAATATGTTCGGACGTGCAGACATGTCGAGCCTCCCTCACGTTCGGGATCTGGCACCTCTGCACGCCCGACCACCTGAAGGCAAGGCGTATCCACGGGAATTAATCCCGGCGGACGAAGACGCATAATACACTAGACAACTAACAACAAAGGATAGCTGCACAAGTCGCCGCCGCATGGCAGCCGCTGGCTGGTTACAAGTACCGGTAGGCAGGCAGCCGTGGCGGCGTGAATAAACACACCTGACGTGAAGTGGTTCATGTCGGGCAATCCACATTGGCGCTGTAAACCAATTTCTAATCCAATGACACGCGTGTCGTTACACGCGGCGAACAAAAGCTACCTCCAGGGAACTAACCAGTTTCGGGAAGGATTCCCCGCCGCCCGCAAGGGGGGTGTGAGACGACTACAACTTGGCAACAGAAAAACAAAGCTCTTGTTACGACTATTGGTTTGAATAATAATAAAAATGTTAATTACCTATTTGGAAAAAAAAGCCAAACATAGTGAGATTGTCCAAAAAATATATAAAAAAAAGTAACCTTGCTGAGTTTCTTGCCGGATTCTTCTCAGTTGAAGGCCGAGTTCCGAACCGGTGGTAACTTCAGTAAATGTTGACCTTCATAAGTGCCCTTCTGGGGCCTAAATTGAATAAATGGCTTTGACTTTGACTTTGAATACAAATGAAAAAGTAAAATATGGGTGAAGAAGGTTTTTGTGACTTTTCTGCTATAAATATGGCATGTCACGGTATACACATCAACAACATTAAAAATCACTTCATTTTCTTTTGAACAAGCCATTGTGCACGCCACAACAAACAAACACGGACTTTACCCGTGGACTTCACTCTGCCGCCGCCGCGCGCCGACTGAACGGTCTAAGCGTGCTAAGTCTTATTACACTACGCGATATTCAGCAAGCAAGCAAGCAAGCACGGCCGAACCCATTCGGTCGGTCTAATTAGACAGACTACCTTGCTTACTCTTATTACACTTTGCTGAATCTTAGTAAGACTGTCTTGATATCGAATAGTGTAATAAGCCTTTAAGCAAGGTAGTCTGTCTAATTAGACCGACCGAATGGGTTCGGCCGTGCTTGCTTGCTTGCTTGCTTGCTGAATAACGCGTAGTGTAATAAGACTTAGCACGCGAGACCGTTCAGTCGGCGCGCGGCGGCGGCAGAGTGAAGTTCTCGGGTAAAGTCCGTGTTTGTTTGTTGTGGCGTGCACAATGGCTTGTTCAAAAGAAAAGGAAGTGATTTTTAATGTTATTGATGTGTATACCGTGACATGCCATATTTATAGCATATAAAACTTTTTAACAAAACAATTAAACCACCGAAAAAACTGAAAAGCAAAAAATAATGTTGAATATAACTTGAATTTTATAAGGTTTTGCAGTCGGGGATAAACCAATAACCTACGTAGGTATGTATTTTTTTGTGATATTTGTTTATTTATCTCCGACTGCAAAACATTATAAAATTCAAGTTATATTCAACATTATTTTTTGCTTTTCAGTTTTTTCGGTGGTTTATTTTTTTTGTTAAAAAGTTTTATTTTATCATTTTTTTGTGTATATAATCTACTAATTACTACATACTTAATTTTTGATATCTTTTGATGTAATACACAACTCAGCATTAAAATCTGTGAGTGAACGATAGATCACCCCTATTTTCCCACCCTTAGGGTAGGTTTTTTTGTATCCTTTATATGGGACCAACTTCGAGGTATACTCTATCCAATAAAAAAAGAATTATCAAAATCTGACTACTCTGTAAAAAATTATGCGTGATCATACATTAAAAACAAATATACGCGTCGACTTGTAAACCTCCTCCGTTTTTTCGTCGGTTAAAAAGTCACAAAAAAACTTCTTAACCTTCTTCACCCATATTTTACTTTTTAATTTTGTATTCAAACCAATAGTCGCGGCAAGAGCTATGGCGATTTTCTGGCGCTTCGAAAGTCATCCCATGACACCGCGACAACCGTCACCGGCTGCGTCCGCCTTGCAAATGAGTTAGCATGCGATATTCAGCAAGGTGTAATAGCGAGCTTGTCTAATTAGATTTTAAGACAGTCTTACTAAGACTGGCTTGATATCGAATAGTGTAATAAGGCCTTATCTGTGTGTTCCGACAGTTACACTTGAAAGCCAGTTCCTTCTAGGCTTTGTGTGCTTACCACCTTCGGCCACATCATCACTTACCATACACATGCCTTTCAATTTATTGATTAATTATCAAGCTCATGTTAGTAATATAGTTATTACTAACATCATAAACAACAACTTTTGTTTTATGACTTTTAATAATTCATCAGTTTTTGTTTGTATAATGATGCGTTTGACCTCTGACTAACCCCTTGAGGAGTTTTGTCAAGGCTGAGGATGTAGCACTTGAAGAAATCTAGGTTATAGGTAGGGAATAATTACCCCTTCAGTAACAAATGGGTCGACCATCTGCATCGGCTGCCAAGCGAGCCCCATCAGCATGCGGTCCAGGAACTGGCGGAGGCGAAGTCTCGACGGCTGGAACATCACCTCCGGCAGGGATATCGTCTCGTATACACCACCTCTTTTCGGACTTGGAACCCTGGTGGCAACCATTAGTAATAATATCTTGGATCTTTCTAGACATGGCCAAACCCAAACTAAGCAGAGCTTGTACCACCAGATAATGACCTAACTGATACTACAGGAAATTTAAACATAATTATATAAACTAGTTTCCGCTACGTGATTTCACCCGTGTTCCCGGGGATCATATATTTTCCCGGGATTAAAAGTATCCAAAGTCAAAGTAAAAGACATTTATACAATTTAAGCCCAAGAGGGCACTTATGAAGGTCAAATTTACTTATGTTAGGTTCGGTACAGCCTACAACTGAGAAGAAACGGCAAGACACTCAGTCAGGTTATATTTTTTTGATAATCTGACTTGGCTTTTTATATTAACAAAATGCCAACACCTTTTTGCACCATTAGACGCTGAATTTCCAAAAACCCCTTCTTAGCAGGTACCTACTCCCTATGAGTAATCTACCTGCCTTTTAATTTTTTTGCATTTATGCTTTTTAAGATTTCGTGATTATCAGCGAGTGACATTTCGCTTATACATATATCTAGATAAACCAATTAAAACATACATAATCTTTCCATCGACAACAGAATGTCCGAATCTCATGGCAGCTGCTGAGAACTCAGTTGTCAGCGAGGGATTCACATGAGGGTCGTATGATGAAGAATACCCTGGAGACGGGGCTAGATCATACATCTGCATGATTTGAGGACCTGCAAAACCAGAATTAATTAATATGTAATTGATTACGCGAAAGTGTTAGAGAATATTTCTGTTTGGATGGTTCTACTGTTAATTGAATTGAATACTGTTCGAGCCAAAAGAGGTTTTATAATGCAAACTATTTTTAAATTTTACTTATGGAAGAAAAAAGCTATGTGTTAATGTGTCATTGTGAAAGTAAAATGTATTGGAGTATAATTCTAAAAATACAATAAAAATGCAGAGAAAACATTGATATGGTTTAATTACGAGATATAAAAGAGCGAGAACAAATACTATTACTAGGAATATAAAAACTATTATTGCGATTTAACAAAGGCCTTTATCGAGAACGAGATCAAAACTGAGATGATCTCAAGAATAGATCGGGTAGTTATGTTATGTTATGTTAGTTCGAAAATAAACCTAATACCATTGGTACAGGTTCTAAATTCAATTGTTTTAATATCGACTCAAAACTTGACTTAAGCATTGATTGACATCATAGAATATGAACGTAAAAGATGTTCAGTACTACGAATTATAATATAATACCATTGGTACAGGTTCTAAATTCAATTGTTTTAATTTCGACTCAAAACATGACTTAAGCATTGACTGACGTCATAGAACATGAACATAAAAGATGTTCAGTATTACGAATTATATTCGAAAAATATGTCAAAGTATCCAAGAACCCTTACCCAGAAGCAAAGGCAGCCACTCATTATAAATAACATGCTGGAACTGAGCCTGCAGTATTCTCCGAGTCTCCATGAAGATCGTGTCCTCGTTCCAGTGAGGGTTGAGAGTAGACAAGGCTCGAGCGATACGGTTATGCTCCCTCGTCCAGATTGTATGGAACACTGTTAGTGAGATCACTTGGTTGCCGTGGTTGTCTCCTGGAAGTATGGAAAATATACAATCTAATTTGATAATTGTCATTTCGTTTATTCAGAAAACCAGCATTACATTTTATTTTTAATTGACGAGAAGATGGTAGCCCAAAAGATTAGCTTCATCACCCTTACTCGGGCAGAATCCTGGTGAGCTAAAACTGCGCCTGAGGGCGTCCCATGTGGAGCATGAGCCTCGCCTTGGGGCGTTTTCGCGGGAAGGAGAAGGACATTTTCATAAACGAGGAGGAACTAATTAGGGGCGGTCGGATTGGCAGCTCGGGCCGCTTGAACGGGACGAGACTGGGTGAGCCAACAGTTATGAATGTACTAACAAAAGCGAAGGCCAATAATAATTATTACAGGTGTTTTGACTGATCAAGCTCATTCAACTGAGATGTTTTTTATCAACAGGCAAAACCAAATCGAGTAACATACATTTTACCCCAGGGTTTTCTCACGTGTGAAGTTGAAGAAAGCACATCAAACGGCAAAATACTCACAAGAAGTTCCATATTACCTGATTCGAAACAAGCTGCACCATTCTTCATGGTAAGACATTCACTCCTCTGTGTGAGAGGAGGAAGTTCTCTGCCATAATCGTTGAAGGTTTTCAACATACCGCCTGGAGCTCTCAGTGATATTTGTTTTTCTACTGAGCTGCCGTATAGATGAGATAGGTCGGGAAAATGAGTTGCGCCGTTCATCTGGTAGAAAAAATAGTATACGTGGTTTGATGTAGATATTTCGAACGCCCGTACAAGTATAGGATATCTAGAAAGCCTTAGCTATAATCCTTGCTAAGTACAAGAGGAGCCTTGAAAAACTTCTAGTTTCTTAATCAAGAAATATGACTATAAGATAAAACTTTGAAAATGACGATAGATCTAAGATACCTGTTTCGCATACCCCACAGAGCAATCACTCGCCGGTGCAAGTTGACCCCTCACAAAGTTCAAACACGTGTGACGGAAGTGTGAGAAGAAGCTATCTTGAGGGTCAGCGCTGATTGGTGCACACGCCCAGTGCTGCAGCTCTGGTTGGAGGAAGTCTTCACCGTCGTTGGTGCAGCAAGAGATTGCGCTACCATTACCTAGAAACAGGTTTTTTCAATATTAGAATGTACAAACAGCCAGATAGGTATTGTAAAAAAACCCAAACAATGTGAGAACATCAAATTTTAAAAGATGAGTCACAACTCACAAGCTAATGTTTTGTATATACCGCAATTTAGTTAGCGTAGACTTTTAACCTTATAAGATGAGGATCAAGATCAAATTCTTATTGTAGCGGTTCTTTGAAATCTTTACGGTCAGAATCAACATTTTGTTTTTACCTAAAGAAAGAAAATAACAACAATGGTTTTCATAAAAGTTCCTTACCAATAGTAAATACAACACCAGCACTAATATCATGCGCTATGAACTGTCCAAACTGCATGAACATCAGGTTGTGAGTTGGGCTGGGATGGCTTCCATCCAGGAGCAGAACTTCACTGACCGTCCTCGCACTTTTCAGCGGCAGACCGGTTGTTGATGTACGCATTGACCAAATACCTGGATCATTACCATACACATTTGATATGATAGAAGAGGAAAAAAGATGAAAGTGCCATATCGGGTCACGAAATGTAATAAAGATATTATGAGCTCCTGCAGCTTATCATGTTGACGAGTCGGTTGCTGGAAAAGGTCCTGACTACGCAACATCCGTAAGTGGACTGGTATCTGTATCCAGAAGTGCCTTGAGAGAAATAGAGATATACCGAGTTTATTGCCGTCATTAACTAGCTGGGGAAATACTTGTACATTTTTATTTGGATCTACTGAGCTGCTGAGACGTTTCTATCGAACCTATGGTTTTCGGTCCGTAGGATAAAATGCCCGGTGCTGTCCTACCTACATACAAATTTCTTAACATTGGATATAGCTCGATTGAAGAATTCGCCTTACCATGGCGTCTACCACTTAGCTATTGTCTAAAAAGAAGAAGCTGTATTACCATCACTATAATCTGGAGGCAGAAGTCTCTCAAAGCCAGTGTTGATAGCCCCCCAGTCAGGGGAGGAGGGATTATTGCACTCTCCACCTATACTTCTATACCGGCTGGGTGACGAGGAACACGACGGTTGTAGCGGGCAGAATGGACCTGTAAGTTTATAAGATTTTCTGTGTATGGGTCTGTGTTTGACCACAATCTCACCATGGTAAGTCAAGATGTGGCCGAAGGTAATAAGCATACAAAGTTTTGGAGAAGAAGGAGAGAAGGAATATCATTAGTCTGTAATTTTTTTTAAAGTCTAAAAAATATAAAATTACTCCTCGTTTCTGTTGATATATCTTTGCTTCACCATTAAAGGTAATTCTAACGTATTTTTTTTTATCTACTAAGCCGGTAAACTAGCATACGGCCCGCCTGATGGTAAGCGGTTACCGTAGCCATATGAACGCTTGCAACACAAGATGCATCGCTCACGCGTTACCGACCTTTCCCCCGTCCCCTATGAGCTCTGGGCCAGTAGACAAGTGGTTGTCGACAATCGTTGTCGTTAGTAAACGATCAACCTTTGTATGGGATTGACATTTCAAATCGAGATATCACGTGATTTTTAACAATCTCTTATGTCATCCCGCTTAAGGCTGGCCTTACTCACGCGCAGAAACACAACTTTACACCGCATAAAGTTATTTGGCTACGGTATTCTGTAAGGTAGAGGTATTTCCACAGTCGAGCTGCTCTTTGAGCGAATAAACCCTATGCTCTACCTCTCTCGAAAGCCTTTACCTCTCTTCGAGATAGCATAATGTTAAAAAGCTCCTTACTATTAGTATGATCAGTTAATCCTAATGCGAGTTCGTCATCAGATATTGCCTGCCGAGACTTCAACTCCTGCGCAGCGAACATGTTCAGCAACCCGCCTCGGCCTAAGCTGTCAGCTTTTTTATTGTATGTTCTAACTGACTACAAAAAAAAATTGAAAATAGTTTGATAAATATTTTATTGCAATTGCCGGGACATCACAAATAATAACAGCTGAATTTATACAAAATATACCTTATTGTGATCAGTGGCGTAACAATAGGGTGGCAGGGCTGGCAAAATACCATGGGCCCCCGACCCAAGAGGGCCCCGGCCCAAGAGGCTGCGAGCTCAAAAATATTTTTTTACATTGTACCTGAGTGTTTTATTTTATTTGAAAAGTATATTTTTATAAGTTCTGCTTAAAATCCAAAAATAATATAATAATATTTAATAATATTTTTTTAAATAAATATCTTATTGAAATTAAATTGTTATTTTTATTTCATCGTAAATGTATGCAGGTTTCCTCACGATGTTGTTCCTTCACCGAAAAGCTAGCAAATAGATGATGAATGCATTGAGATATTATGTTCTATGGATGTGAAGTCTCCAATACGCATTGGGCTAGCGTGGGGACTACAGACCATTCCCTCTCGCCTAAGAGAGGAGGCCTATAGCTATTAGTGGGACATATACAACGTGTAATTGAGTACGCTGAAAATCTCGAAGTTTATTAAAATTAAACTGAGTACAACGTGACGATTTTTACTGATAGGGCCCCATCAAAAGATCCCAGATGGTATAGTTACGCCACTGGTTGTGATCCTCCTAGTGAGGATCCAAATTCAATTGATTTTAAATGCTGTATTAAAGGTTTTTTTGTCTGGTTCTATTGAACAGAAATTAAGAATAATATTAAAAGATAATTTACCATATGATGTGCATAACTAGGCGCGGAAATATTAACAATAGTGCTTCTACCATGAGCGAGTAGTTTATCAGCTCTGGTCAACCACTGAACTAGTTTCTGCTGCGACTGACTGTGCGCAGTCTTTACATCCGCCGCGCTGATCGACGCGGATGCGCGGGAGTTGCGTTCAGACTCCGCTGTAATTAGATCAATTATATTGTTTATGGTAGACACGTCTTCAAATCATCAGAAACATAAGGATACACAAAAAAAGCATCTACCAAACTAGTTTTGTTGTCGGGAAACTAACTTTAGTTACATTTAATCAAATAATTTAGTAATGAACCAAAACTAGTTTTGTTACTGGTAAGTTTTAGTTCGCAAGTCACTCTGTTTAGGTTATTGGTGTGCATGAAAATGTCTGTATGTCCTGAGTCTGGGTGTAATTATGTATATTAAGTATGTATTTACAAACAAAAAGTAGTATAATTATGTATTATATCATCTGGTTGCCATAGTACAAGCTCTGCTTAGTTTGGGATCAGATGACCATGTATGAGGAATGTCCCTGGATAGTTATTTATTTATTGGTCGTCAAATTTTGTAGTACCTTTTTCAGTGTACAGACCCTTAAAAACAGCCAAGTGTGAGTGGGACTCGCACACGAAGGGGTCCGTGAAGACCTTATGATTTTTAATTGTATTTTATTTTAAGGGCTTCCTACCCAAAGTGTGTCAACGGGATCCTATTACTAAGCCTCCGCTGTCCATCCGTCCGTCCATCTAGACATCTAGGTAGACAGTTGAAATCATCACAGAATGTGTATTTCTACGGCCACTATAACAAACTCTAAAAATTACTTGATGATGTTTTTGAAGGCGAAGAGTTAAAACCAACCAGCATGGCTCCTGCCGGTGAAACAGCAGATGCCGACAGTTCCACCCGCATCAATGTGGCACTCAGGGTTGAAGGACCCCACCCTGACGTGCGCCGGGCACTGTATGTGGGGCACACACTTGCCCTGGCGGGGGCACACGGCGCAAGGACCCTCATTCTTGTGATTGTGTTCTGAAAGCATTGAACAATTAAAACCCAAAGAAGCCACCTACAATGCGCTCTAATTGGTTAAGTCAAGGACACATACGCTCTGATTGGCCAAGCCAAAAACACACAATGCAGTGATCTTACTGTTAAAAAACAGTGAAAAATCACGGACTAGTTGCGGAATTTGATTGTTCAGTTACTACCTACTCTAAGGAATTTGTCCTCAATGTCTGAAAGATCCGGGTGTCCGGCTGTTCTCCTCTACAGGTTTTTCAGCATTTCCCAACCGATGCTTGTTAAACTTTGTGAGCATTTTCGGTAATTATGTTTTTTTTTTTTGTCGATTCAGTTTTTGGAAACTTTTCAAAGTGGCTTTAAATTGGTTGAATTTCGGGTAACATTATGTTTATAATATCTAACTATATGCAAGTTTATAATAAATTAGGTACTTAGGTATTTTACAAATACTATAAAATTATAATAACTCTTAAATTCTATATTGAAAATTATATTCAGATATATCCCTGGTTTACTTATCATGGGGTACACATTTTTTTATTTATGTCAATAAAGATTATTATTATTAGTTAAATTCTTTTTTTTACTATGGCTTGATTGACCACAATCTCAACATGGTAAGTGATGATGCCGAAGGTGGTAAGCACACAAAGTCTAGAAGGAACTGGGTCTCAAGTGCAGCTGTCGGAACACACCGATAGGTGCTTGGCGACAGATTTTCAACTTGAGGGGGGCAGCCAGACAGGCGGGTACTACAAAGTACCCTACCACCCACCGTGCTATGGTTTCCTCATGATGTTTTCCTTCACCGAAAGATCAAACTCATTTTAGAATTCAAACCAGAGACCTTCATCTCGGCATTCGACATCTCTACTACTGAGCTATCATAACTTAATAACTACATTTTTATTGTTGAAATAATACCTTTACAGAGCTCTTTTGTAGACTAATTAAATTTTAATTAAATTAAAAAAATAAAATAAATAAATAAATTGTTACACGTTCAAATGTGTAAAAAAAAATGTTACAACTACTAGAATTTATTATAATGGTATTTATACTTTCAATAAATTATAACCTTACCCTTTTCACCATGCGTCCTGTAATGGCTTCCCATGAATTTCCCATGCGCTTGGCTATTCACTTCTATTAACGGACAAACAACCACTACAAACACGAATATACGCAAAAACACATTAAATGATTCCATACTGGCCACTTTATTAAAAAAAAACTTATTGATTCATTATTTAAAATTGATAATTTATTGATACGTGTTGACTGTATACGCACGATGATGTAAATGAACGAATCTTTGTACTTTATCAGGGTTGTGAAAAAAATTGAGGGTAGATGTAATTAAATAATTTTATCCCGTTATTATTAAAAGTCGGTTCATACAAATACGGATAAAAAAGGACGTTTTATATCCATGCGAAAGTAGATCACTTTCATAGTACTATAAAAAAGCAATATAAAAAGCCACTAAAGACATTTCCGAAACCACACAAGATAGCTTTTTCAAGATGTGTAAAAGGAAAAACAAACAAGGGCCATTAGGACAAAAAAATACAATTAATTCTTAAAGTGGTTTTACAATTTATTTATTTTTTTATCATTCAATTGTATTATTTTATAATTTTACTCTATAATTATTTTCTCGTAAACCTACTTGTTTTTACCTTCTTTAATATTAAATTTCTTTTTTGTTTCTATTTGTGTGTTTTTTTATGCGTTATTAAATTAATTTGAATGTTGCTTTTCACTTCGTGGTTTCGAAAATATTTTCATGATGTTAATGGCTTTTTTTATATTGCTCGTCAGCGTAAATATATTAAACAACATTTTGTCTTCCTATATAATTTATTTTCTTTACGAAACGACTTCCAACTAATCGGATAGATAAATATTGAATAATATTCTCATCATAACCAACAACTAAACAAAAGAAAAAACAATTTATTTACATTTTAATTATAAAACAAAAGATAAGACACACAGTTCACAATCAACATTTTCACATTATTTTACACTTCAATTATTCTTAAATTAACACACACTTCAAATAAATACTAAAGTTATTGTTCAAATCTTCAATTTCTTCTGATCAGCAATTTTGACGTCGGATGGCAATAGAAACCCGACTACACCGCCAACTGCAATCAAAAATATTAATCATCATTTTCATCACCAATGAGCGTAACAGAACAAACGAAACTCCTACAAATAAAAAAAAATTAAATTGAATTTAGGGAATTTTACATTTCAATTTTTCCAAGAAAAAAAAATATGAACTGAAGTTATGCACATCGATGCTTCAATCCCAAGAGTTGAAGAATAATATGCCTTATCTCAACGCAATAATACTTATTCAAATCTATGTAACTTATAACAAACGGCTACAAATGTACTTATTAAGTATTGAACTGTCATTGGGAATGTTTTTATAAATTCTTTGAACGTTAGTGTAGATACTACACGGGCTTATGCGTTTGATATTCTTCAAGATATATAATATAAATAAAAATAAACTTGAATAAAAACGTAATTAATGCAATTGTTAGGTAACACAATGCCTTCATAATTCTTAGTGAAGAAAAAAATATCATTAAAGCAATGATTTTATTCATATACAAAAGACTTGGCGCCTTCTTCGTTTTGGTTCTATTCATCTTATAAAAAAACAATAATGATAGCTTTATTACGTATCGTAATACTCCCGAAGATATAGAAAGCAGCTTCGCAATTCACATCCAGCAGTTTCTTCAACAGATTAATTCCAAATACAGCACTCCCTCTACCCACCATCAATGTTAAACACACCGCCATGGCCCTGGAAATATAGCATTCAGTAATAAATATTTTAATAAAGATATCTTGTAGCTGTCAGATCCTTATAATCTATATAGTAGAGATTTATCTTGGAATGTTGTAGTCACGTAAGTATGTGATGTAGTAGTGAAGCGTTCGTGGTGTAGCATCATTAACCGTTCTTAATCAATCGGCAAAATTAAGCTACCACTGTCGTGGTCGGTACCTGGATAGGTGACCGCCTAGTAGTATTTCAAATCGAGCGTTTCCGTGCTTCGAAAGACACGTAAAGCCGTTGGTCCCGGTTATCACTTAATTGTGATAGTCGTTAAGCTAGTTGGAGGCCTACTAGGCGGCTTGAAAACTCTAACAGTAGGTTGACCACTAGCCTGCCTCGACCGATCCGCAAAGGGCACGCATGGTGGAGTACCTGCCCATTACCTTTCACCCTCATTTGAGAAAGTAGGCCTTCGCTCAGCAGTGGGACATTATAGGCTGATGATGATGATGTAGTCAAACACAATCCCATCCATAAAGAAAAAGTATTCCAACAAACACACAAAAACACTTTTTTTTTATTATGAACGTAATACGAACTTGACATAAGTTGGAAAGATGTCCACGCTAAAAGTGGTGAGCATGCCGAAGTTCATGACGCCCCAGAGGAAGGTCATGAAGAGAACTGAATTGAGGATCCAATTGGAGCTGACAGTGATACACAGTGCAGCTGTACCTGCTATAAACTAGAAAAAAAACATGCATACAATAAAAAGGTAAAATCATAAATTTGAAAAAGTGCAGGTCAAGCAGATGATGATTAACTGGAATTATAAGTAAAAACAGAAGATAAACCACACGTGTATGTGAAAGAATACAAAACACTGGCAGTGATGAGATATAGTAAGAAACTATCCCAGGCTATCAATCAATAGCAAATCGTCAAAATAATTTCAAAAGATTATAAGCGCTTACCTGTATACCAATAAACAATCTCTTCCTGCCAACCAAACCAATAAGACTGCTCATCACAATATTGAGCACAGCAAGAAACACACTGGTGGCGAAGACCAAAGTCATTGCTGAATGGTTCATAGTGCAGTCATTTGGCTGGAAATAATATTTGGAATTAATAGTTGTGACATCTGTCCCTAGATGAATCAGTAATATTGGTAGACTTGTTTAGGACTTGTTTGACAAGAAAAGTTGCGGTTTCTAGAATAACAACCACGAGATTAAAAAAACAACTGAGCGAGGCCTTTTGGGGTCGTGGATTGAGTCGTGAGAGATTTATATGTACGATTTAAAATTTAGTTACATTATAACAGATATGTAATTAATTAAATTGCATTTTATAAGTAAGGTCATTTGTAGAACGTACCATTTCAACAGTAGTAGTATTCACCATAGTCCTCATCATCTGACACAGAGACACATCACCGGTACCACTTTCCACTGACTTCATCACGACATCAACAATAAATGGCAACCAGACCATCAAGGGGTTAATGCTGAAAATATCAATAACATATTTACTTAAGCATCTCCATCTTTGGTCTAAATTAGTATAAATCTTATTACATAATGAGCTTTGACGGGAAACTGATATAAGCTTGGCACAACATAAGACGCCGATACAACAGCGAGCGGTCTAGAGTTTCGCGATCAGAGTTCTGTGTTTCGCGTTCACTGTAATCTATGCGGCGATTTTGATAATTGCATTGCACACAGCGACCGCAGCGGTCAAGGAGAACGCACGTAGAACTCTATACCGCTCGCTGTTGTATCGGCGCCTAATCTCAAATAATCTAGATCTTAAGATCATCTGAATACAGATAATTATTTATCAAATTACTATTGGCTAGCATACATAGTATTTCTTACCAAATAAAAACAGTAGAAAACAAAAACGCCAATAAAATGGTACTCTTCAAGAGTGGTGGTTTTAACATCGGAAGCGTTTGCGCAACCATAGAAGCCCACAGACCTTCAAAACGGACCGCATTCTCCTCGTCTAAAACCACTGAGTTTACCTGAAAACACCAATAGTTATTCCTTATACAACTTAGATCCTTATTATAAGGGTAGCATGTTCGAATTTTGGCTTCGACTAGTCAGAGAGAGATCGGAAATATTTACCAACCTGATACTCGTCTGCTTCTTTACCATTATTCATTACAAACATTGACCTCAGTACTTCCAAGGCCTTCTCGTTCTCTCCTACACTAAGCAAGTATTTAGGACTCTCATAAAAACATGCAGCTCCAATGGCGCATAGGAAGCATGGCACGCTGAAGATCAGGCCTAGTAGACGCCAAGAATTGAACTGGATATTCAAATATGGGACGTAGTATGAGAATTCGAGAGGGAGGATAGGAATCGTTATCACTGAAAAACATCATCAATTCATCAATATGTACATTGTTTTTAGTATATAGATATAAATATAGGAGAAAGAGATGTATAGCCTGTGTTATTGATAATTTAAGAGTTAATAAAAATATGTCATAAGTGTAAAAGTTTGGAATCAGGGCAAGCAGATGAAGAACAGCGAATTATGCGTAAACTTACAGTTAGTGGTCTTATTGATAAATGTATTTCAAAGTACCTGCCATCAAACCCATGCTTGTTAAATGGACACTAGTGGTCAACAAAACTAGTGCACTCCTCTTAGATCTTGGAGTACACTCACTCAGTAATGTCACAGATAAAGCGAAAGCACCGGCGACTCTAAAAAAAGGAATTAATAGTGAAGATATTTTCAACGATATCACTACATAAGTACACATAGCTACTGCTAATAAATAAATATCCCGGGTGATACTCACGCTGACGATGACACGAATTTCAAAGCTCCAAACATGATCCAATTGGGAGACAAAGCTGCCAGAGCTCCAGAAACGAAGCCTATTGTCATAGATATAGTCAAGATCTTCCTTCTCCCTTTAGTGTCTGCTAGATATCCCCATATGTGTGATGTGGCTATTATACCTATAATTATTAATATTATTAAGTTGTGATTTTTTTTTTGGATTAAGTATATCTAAGTGTCATCATTATTAAACCGACTGACTGAAACAAAGTTTCTGTGCAAATTGTCAGCCTTCGTAAGCAAATTTTAAGATATATAGCTTCCTTCTCTTGTTCATAAAAGGCGTTCTACTTTTCCTTATTCTAAATTAATCACAATCATTATATCATTTGCCTGACTTGTTTTATTTAATACAATATATTTCCATCCAGCATCTCGGATTTCGCAAATTTTAGGCTTTCCATCTTGTGTTAACTTTGTAGTCACTGGATTTTTTATGAATTAATAAAAAAAATGCTTATAAAACTAGAAATATTTATCACCCACAAGACAACATTATTTTTACCTTCCATATCAACGTGTGATATTACCTAAATAGTTTTCAACTAGAGTATTATTAAGTTGTACTTTACCAGCTAGAGGAACTCCAGCAATAAGACCCTGCTGGGAGCTCGTAGTTCCCAGTTCACAAGAACTGCTCGGCACCAGGTAAGATACGGAGAAGATCTCAAACGTCATCCCAACTATGATGCTGCCGCATAATAAGCATAGCAGGATATTGAATTTGCTGAATCCTATAAGAAGCACAATCTTATTTAGGGAAACTTCAAATATTTCTAACATTCAAAAGCATTTTTTTATTTAGGCTATTGATTACCACAATTTCTACCGTGTAAGCGATAATGACGATAAAAAAGGCACTCGTTGGACTGATCTTATCAAGACGGTAACATAATCGGTAAACCTAAACCAGCGCCACATATCGTCAAAAATGGAGAATATTGCAAAAGCAGTAACCCTAGTCGAGGAGAAAATTTGCGTTGGAGACCCTCCATGTACACCATCTTTTGCAACCACGACCACACTGACAAGAGTGCCCGACTGAGAAGAAGCGATAATTTGGCCAAAGGTGGTAATCACAAAGCTCAGAATGGAACTGACTCTCAAATATAGCTGCCTCAAAACTCCGTTAGTTTCTTAGTAACAGGTCTCAACTAGAGGGTGGATAGCCAAGCAGGTGGGTAGTACAAAGTACCCTGTCACCATACTATGGTTGCCTCAAGAAGTTCCGTTACCTTCGCTATGCCATTTCATTACCACTTTACACATTTGTCATCAATCATAGCAATACGATAATTGTCTTTAGCGAATATAATTTTGGTACCTGTCAAATCAAGAGCATCTTCAAACGGTACGGTATCCTTTTTCACTGTCATGGTTTCACTTTTAAATTCACTTTTAGTTTCACAATCATACGCATTTATTTATAACGCAATACCAAACAGTATTACACATATAATCAAGTGCTCTTGACATTCATAAAGATCTAATATAACTGAACAACTTGTTATATAACAAAAATTACTATATTTGCTGTACAAACTTGATACGCAAATGCTCTAAACTCTTAAGTAAACATTCTTCTGGATGCATAGTTCCTGATAAGAGCTCGAATTTGATATCATATATTTAAAGTCTCACTTTGTTAATTCTGTTTTACACGGTAGAAAACTGATAATGTTAATTATTGCCACATTATAATAGACTCAGTAGAAACATGAAATTATGCAAAAAACATGACATGGATCTCCTTCAGACAATCTTTGGGTGGAAGGGAATTTTAATACGGTAATAGACAGTGGTGCTTAATTTAAGGTTATAAACCTTTTTTATACAATCAACGTGTTATCACATTTATTAGACAACGAACTCCAATGTCAGAATGATGCTGTAATTTTATCATTGTGTCGCTAAGTAGTAAGTACCCATTTTCAGATTCATTGCAAATGTTAAAAGAATAAGATAAAAATAACTGAATGAAAACAAACACAACCTTTTTCAGTCCAATCCTGGAGACATAGTCCTAGAGCAAGCCACTCCTTCCAGTTCTTTGCCACCCGTATCCAGCTCCCAACCACACTTGAGAGGTCATCAGTCGGTCGAGCTGGATGGCCTTCTATGGGATTTTTAGGGTGAAATCTGTGTTGATTATGCTCGGAAATGCGACGTCTATAAGTACGTGTCTTAATGTTAATGTCAATATCGGAATTTTTATATTAAACTTTCAGATTTGTTTTTTTATAAGAAACAAGAAACTTAATTAAAAAAATATAGACTTAAAATACACTTAAAAGTATAAAATAACTCAAATCTGATACTGTCTTGAAGTCAGCGAAATAGGACGTCTTATTCCATTGAAAATGTATCGCTGACTTCAAGACAGTACTTTTTAGTGTATTGTGATGTGAAGTCGATAAAAAAATTAATTACGTTTTTTAAGTACCTTTTTTAAGTTTTTTGATCAGTTGCTTGTGCATATTACTTCACTATATATGAATGTGAGTGAGGTCATAATACTATACAGACACGATTAGAGAAAGAACTGTCCCACGATTCATGTCAAAATAATAATCGGCTTCGTTTATACTATTAGCCTACCACTTCTTTTTACAGAAGTATAGCACATAATGCAACTTTTCAAAGGCTTTTGACTCATTGAATTTATCAATGATAATTATAGTACTTGGTACTATTAGTTATTATGTGGTTATCTAAGGTTTAAATAATTAATGATTAAACGAACTTACCTGTAAGTGAAGTTCTATCATGATTATACGAAGGGCTTCGTCCGAAAAGATTAGCAGTATTATTAGACACACATGTAGTTACGCATACAGAACTACCAATCTCACACTTTAGTTTAGATACCCTCATAATTTTTATATTCAATAAAATATAAAAAAAGAGAGGGTACCTGTATTTTACTTGGCTAATTCGTCGACTCTGTTAGTCATTTAGTTCAGAGCTGAAACAAACCTTCCTAATATTTCACGATTAGTATAGGGAAGTAGTCATAACTGGGTAGGGAGGGTTGCTAATCTTTTCGGACGAAGCCCTTCGTATAATCATGATAGAACTTCACTTACAGGTAAGTTCGTTTAATCATTAATTATACTCGGGCTTCGTCCTCAAGATTAGCAGTATTATTAGACACACATGTAGATATTGAGAGACATCGTGAAATAATTTGTATTAAATAAATGAAGTGTTAATAAAAAATACAAATTTTTAATCACATCTCATTTATTTCAGCAACAACATAAAATAACTGTACTATGCAAAAATACTTAATAAGTATAGTAATTTATGAATCACCATCAAAATCAAACAATCAAAAATAATAAGGCTTATTGTTTTTCTAAGATACAGCTAGCAAAAGAGTGTTGATTAAAATCACCTGCAATAACTCTATTATAAAATCTGCCAAAAGTCTGTGAGCTACCGCTCCAACCAGCTGTTTTTCTAATTAATTCCAAGCTAACCCCTAATTTATATGCTTTTGAAGTACTAGCATGTCTTGTACTATGTGCAGAGAATTTTGAGATGTCAATACCACATATGTTTAAAGTAGATTTGATCCAACGACTTAAGGTTTGACATGTCACATTTTTATAAGGTTTCTTTAAAGTAATGAATAGAAATTCATTTTCGTTCCTCTTACCAACTGTCTGGGCTATATAAGTATTTAATACCCTTGCAGGACAAATCTCTGGTCTTTCATTATAATAGGGCAAACTAAGAATCGGTTGGGAATTTCCAATCTTTGACGTTTTAATGAGATCTGGGATTTTGATAGAAATCTCAGTAGGCGAAAAAAGTATATTTTGTAATCTAATTTTTGAAAAAGTCTGAACTCTATGGGCTGTAGTTATAGCTAATAAGGTAATTAACTTCTTGGTTAATCTATCATATGATAGATCTTCATTGGGAAACCAAAGTGCTAATTTATCTAAAACTACAGAAATGTCCCATGTAGAATCGTAACGTGGCATTGGTGGCCGTAAACGAAATATCCCTTTAAAGAGACGTTTAACCCTATCATCAATCCCAACTCTTTGTCCTATTATTAAAGAGAGAGCTGATCGACAACTATTAAGGGTACCATATTGGGCACCGGCTTCAAAAAGACTGGTAAGAAAGTAAACGATATTAGGTATTGATGCCTCAAACACATCAATATTATTATGAAAGCAGAAATTATACCATTTCCGTAGACAGCACTCATACTGCTTTAAAGAGTTCACTGAAAGTGATGCCAGCATGATTGGTATTGCAGAAGGTGGCACCTCTCCTCAGTAGAGCTGTCCGGATAGTATCCCTGCAGCCAGGGAAATCTGCATGTGCATATCTCGATTGCTAGAATGAGATATAATTAAATTTCTATTAGGTTGAAAAATAATAGGTTCTGATTCCAAAAGTTTAGTAAATAAGGGGTACCAAGGTTGTGTAGGCCAAACTGGGACAACAATAATACCTCTAGCCTTGTCCGATATAATCTTTCTTAAGGTTTTAAGAATAACCGAGAAAGGCGGAAAACTGTAGAAGAAAAATTCTGACCAAGAAACGGAGAACGCATTAATAGCATACGCGTCTGGGTCCCTGTGCCATGAAATAAATATTGGGCATTTTTTATTTATACGGCTTGCAAATAAATCAATATTTGGGGAACCGAATTTGTTAATAATATCCTGATATGCATCATCTGATAATTCCCACTCAATATCAGGATGAAGTCGTCTCGATTCAGCATCCGCAGTCTTATTATCGGATGATCTAATGTATGATGCGAATACGTAATTGTTTTTATTTTCACACCATTGCCAAAGATCTCTGGTTACTTTATTGAGATGGGGGTACTGCACCCCACCCATACGATTAACATAAGAGATAGCTGTGGTGTTATCGATTCTTAAAAGAATTTGAGATTGAAACAAATCACGAGCGAATATTTTTAAACCAATAAAAGCTGCCATAATCTCTAATAAATTTATATGTTGAGATTTTTCTTGTTCACTCCAGATACCACTAGCAGTTTCACCCCCACATGCTACACCCCACCCAGTAGTTGAGGCGTCAGAAAAAATCTCAAGGGAATATTCGTCAAATTTAATTGTACTTATTGACTGGTCAATCGCCTGAATCCACCATTTAAAGTCAGACGATAGTGATGGTGGCAAGATCATAACCTTATCGTAATCTTCATTATCCTTTAAGTTTAAATATTTACATCTTTCGAATTGTTTGGTGTACAACCAACTATAATCTATAGACGGACATGCAGATGTTAACATCCCTGTCAGTCGAGCAAAAGATCTTATTTTACACTTATTTTTCATACTATATTTAATTAATTCTGCTTTTATTTTAGTTCTTTTATCGGGTGGTAAGCTAATCAACATGTTTTTTGAATCAATTATATTACCTAGAAACTTGCAATTTGTGTCTGGGATAATATTACTTTTCTTATCATTGATTATAAAACCTAAAGAAAGCAGTAGCTTTTTTGTTACAGAAACATTATCTAAGCAACTACTATAAGTCCGAGAAACCAAAAGAATATCGTCTAAGTATATATTCGACATATATCCACTATATCTGAGTATTCTTACGATTGGTTTCATTACCTTTGTAAAAACAAATGGTGCAGTACATAAACCAAATGGCAGTACATTAAATTCGTATATTTCATTTTTCCAAATGAAACGCAAAAATTTTCTCGAATTCTCGCTTATTTTTATCATAAAATACGCATCTTTTAAATCTAAATTACACATGAAACAATTTTGAGAAATTAGTTTAATAGCAGTACGTAAATCTTCTAGTTTAAAATGACTTGTGACTACAAATTTATTTAGATTTTTTAAATTAAGTATAAATCTAGATTCACCATTTGGTTTGGGTACCAGAAATATACTTGATATAAATTGATCCTGACAGGGCTCACATTTAGATATCGCACCGATTGATGTAAGCTTATTAATAGCCAGATTGAACTGAATCATTTCGTCATTAGAATAATGTTTAGGCTGAGGAATACTATTTTGTATCGGAGGACGTGAGAATAATATCTCATAGCCTCTAATCCATGAAAGTACTTTCTGATCAGACGTAATTTGTAACCACTGATCATAGAAAAGTGCTAATCTACCAGCATACTTTACCTCGTCTATCTTCGGCCGCGGTTTGCCGGTTGATATGACGGCCTCGATGGCGGCACGTGCTGAGTCCTCTTGGAAGTAGCCTCCCTCGTTCTCGTAGATGCCGCAGTTCTGCGAATCGGGGGAGGCGCTCTCCAGTTTAAATTCCGTTGTGGTGGGGGTGCTGGCTTCACCTTCTTAGGAATATCCTTTATGATTGTAGATGATTTAAGGTCTGCTCCAGATTTATGAATTGCCTTAGCGGTTTTAATTGTATCTGCGAAATCCTTACCGAAGAGTAATTTGTCAATCTTCGTCTGGAGGAGTTGATCTTTCATCTTTTTATTTATGACGGCCAAAATAAACGACCGCCTTGTAGTGGAGACATCATGTTGGGAATCGCATAAAATACGTCCCATGTCCATAAGTAACTTAAGCAGGGCCGTATCCTTTTCTTCTCTAGATAAGATCATTGTCATAATTTCGCCCAAACAAGATATAGCACTTGCATTTTGTTTTTGCTTATATAATAAAGCCATGTCCCTTTTGATCACGGTTTCTGAGACTGCGGCTTTTACCTCCGGGTTAAGAGTAGGCGCGTCGACTAATGAACAATTTCCAGGAGGAAGATATTTGCTTAAAATTTCTTTACGAAGTTCTTTAGTCAAACCTGTGGTAACCAAATGCTCGAATCGTACGGCAAGGTCTTTTTGAATATCCTTTCCAACAGATTTTGTTGCTAGAGGATCTTCTCCTAAAATTTCTAGCGTCAAATTATCCAACTCGACCACAGTAGCCTGCTGGACCTCTGTAATCGCGTCAACTTGAGTACTTTCTGGTAAATTGAAGCCAATGAACCCAGATGGTCCTGGCTGAGGCGAAAGCTCCCTTTCAGGCGGAGCCGGCTGTGATGACGCTCTTTCGACAGGAGTCTGCGGTGACGGCGCCCTTTCGACTGCATTTGGCGGTGAAGGCGCTCTTTCGGCTAAAGCCGGCGGCGCGGGAGATCTCGGTGTTGGCAAAGAAGGAGATTCAATTTGATCATGTTCCTGGGTATCCATTATTGGAAATACCTCATGTGCACTTGTTGAAGGTCCTGTATATATATCCTGATGATTCTCTTCTAAAACCTCAATCCATTCAGGTTCTGAAGAATCGTCATCTGAAATGACATTATTATTTTAGCAAAGGGTAAAGTGCAACTCAATAGCGTAGCACTGTAAACCCGGCATAATAAGAGTAAGTCACACCTCGAATCGTTGTAACGTGAACTCTTTTATTCCATGTTGATAAGCGGGACAAGTCACACCTCAAAACGTTGTGACGTGAGTCCGATATAAAACTCCAACATGGATCTACATCTAAATGGATGCGAAATTTTGTCAAATCATAGGCAAGTCATACCTCAAGGTCGTTATGACGTAAGCCAGATAAATTAATTTTTATGTCAAATACTTAAGAATGTATTCAGGCATAGAATAATTAATATTGTTAATGAGCATACCAAAATATTGCTCTAATTTAATATTTCTATAATTTGTAAGCATGTATAAATGTTCATATGAATCCATTTATAACGGTAATAACGAACACACTAACACAAAAAAGTCACCTTATTAGGTACCTTTAATATCTTTTGTGCAATAATTTATTTAAAAATTAAATAACATACCTTCTACATTATTAGCAACAAAGTAATTTGATGCATGTGTTGAAGAATCCGAATCCGTGGAGCTTCTGCGTCTTTGCTTCTTTAGTAATCTTCTTTCCAATTTTCTAATTTTTTTCCTTATATGTTCTATTGGGTCCGAACACTGTCTTTTAGACATACTTTTAATTAAATAAACACTTTAACACTTTTTTAACAATTAATTTTAAATGTGTGGACTGGCCAAGCACTGAAATGCGAATGACTAACAGAGTCGTCGAATTAGCCAAGTAAAATACAGGTACCCTCTCTTTTTTTATATTTTATTGAATATAAAAATTATGAGGGTATCTAAACTAAAGTGTGAGATTGGTAGTTCTGTATGCGTAACTACATGTGTGTCTAATAATACTGCTAATCTTGAGGACGAAGCCCGAGTATAATAAATATGATGTCACAATTAAACTGTTTGTCTTTTATCTGAGATAATATATATCATACAAATATTCAGTATTTATAACGTTGACGGGTTACATTTCGTTTCTTTCACAGGGATCCGTTCTGAGTCCTTTTATATTTAACATAGACATTCATAATGTAAAAAGAATTATAACTGTTTTATTCCATTACACGGGTATCTTTTACGTCAAACATTTGCTCGCTATTCTAAATATATAGACACAAAATTTTATAATTATATCTTTATACTTTAATGTCTATTTACGCCCACAATAAATCATAATGTGACGTACAAATTAAGTTATATAAACATTAGGTTGCCTGACTACTTTATTATCTAATGCTGATGTTACACTGCTGATTGCGGTTTCTTGAGAGATATTATCTTATGTAGAATTCTGCATGGTAGGTATGGTAGTAGTTTGCAGGTGGTATGCCCGTCTGCTGGCTACCATAGTTCAGAATCGAATGCTAAACACATAGGTACATTTGTTCATGTTTTGACTACATCATCAAGAAATAAGGTGAGATTGTAGTCATATACAAGCCTATTCTTGTGTAATAATTCAATGCCTATTCTATTTAAAAAATATCTTTTGAAATGAAATGAAATGGAATAATTTATTCATTCAAATAGGCCTTCACAGGCACTTATGAATAGTCAAACTCTAATACTCTAATGCACTAATGCACGGTTCGGAAGGTTGCTTTTGCTGAGAAGAGTCGGCAATAAACTCAGCAATTACTCTTTTCAAAAACAAACTTTAATTTATTACATCAGATGTTTCCTGCGAGAGCGAGCGCTAAACCCACGCATTTTTATCATTTAAATATTCGTTACTATTATAGTAAGCCTTCTGTACTAAAGCGGCCTTTACTTTAGTGACGGTAAATTTACAATTTCATTAGGGATCTTATTATAAAATTGTACACTCAGTCCTAAAAATGAACCTTGCACTTTTTGGAGTCTATAAGCAGAGGGCAAAAGTTTATGCTTATTTCTAATATTAAAAGAGTACACGTCACTTTTTTTTACAAAATGATTAATATTCTGATGTACAAATAATATGTTTGCATAAATATACTGCGATGCTACTGTAACGAGAACTATATTTTTAAACATCTCTGAGGGAACAAATTTTTACAATGATGACATCCTTCCAACTGGTGAGTTTAATTTATCGCATGATACTACACCAGCTCGACTCTGACATGTATCTCGCCACTAATGCATTTGGAGAGACTTTTGACAGTTCTTCTACTAAAAAAGGGTTCCTGCGTTTTTTGAAAAGTAATACATAATGTTCAAACTTATTTCATTTAATGAATCCAAATATAGTATAGTATTTGGATGAATTACTTACTACTAATGAAGCGTTCGTGGTGTACCATGAGCTCTTAATCGATCGGCAAAGTTAAGCTACCACCGTGTTCGGCACATGGATGGGTGAACACCTACTTAGTGCATTTCAATTCGAGCGTTTCCGTAATTCGGAAGGCACGTAATGCCGTTGGTCCCGGTTGTTAAATGATAACCGGGACCAACGAACCAACCGGGGTTAATTGGTATTGATAGTCGTTAAGCTAGTTGGAGGCCTCCTCGGGGGCTTGAAAACTCCAACAGTAGGTTGAGAACTAATAATATTGCGCGACGCTTAGGTCATTGCAGATTTTTCAGGTGTAGTGTACGTTGCTCCCTCTGTTATACATGATAATGAGTGTGTCAAAGCCATTTATTCAATTAAGGATCTAAGAACATACTACTAGGAACATATAAAGGTCAAAGTTACCACAAGCAAGTGAAGTTACCACCGATTAGGAAGTCAGTCAACTAAGAAGAGCCGGCTATACAATCGGCATGGTAACATTTTTTTTTTTCAGTCATTGTGTGTAAATGAAGTTCATTTAACAAAATAATTTATTAAATTCGATAACAACAATAAAAACATAAATTTCCATTAATCTTACAAATGCAGTAGGTACATTAAAACTTAAGTAAGATAATATTGTTATTAATGGTGTTCATTTTCTTGTATTTTTATCTGTAGGCAGAAACAGTGACACCAAAACTCCACCTGTAAAAAATATATAAACAAGATAAGACACAGATTCCATAACTTTTTTGTTATGTTTGTGAGGATGCTGCTAAGCAGACCTTCAATCTGATGGTAGAACCACTATCGCCCATGAGCAATATCAATGTCATTATTACCAGTTTGCTGCTGACCAGCTGCTGCTGTCATTCGGACACGCCATACAACTCCAATACCATTGAGCCAATGTGTGTACCGAGTGTGTACTAAATTCATAATGGGTTTCGACGCTATTGAATAAGTAGACTACCAGAACTGATAATTATAAGACCACTCAAAAATCAAAAATTTATTTATTTAGTAAGGCACTTATTACAGTAGTACCTAACTGATATGGCTTACCGATGTACCTGCGCAGAAGATAAATTTTCAAAGCGCGGGAAATGCTATTGGTCGGTAGCGGTCGTTAGCGCGCGCCGTGCGGAGGGGCGTGATTTGCGAGAGAGACGGAACTAACAGCTGCAGTGTATTATGAACCGTATAAGGGTCTAAGGTTGATCTTTCGTTAATCTTCGGGGACATACTTTCTTTTCTGTGCGAACGAAGATTCACGACGCGCCATATCAGTTAGGAACTACTGTACTAAGAAACTAAGAAGACTCCGGCAAGAAACTCAACACTAGCTCGACTTTCACATCAGCGTGTCCCGTCACTAAGACTTCTGATAGATCGAGACGAGATTGTTCCCCGTGTCGTGTCAAATTAATAGTATAGTAACTACGCCCTATAAGTAGGTAGGTACCTATTGTTGTTTTCATTTTTGATTATGATTCATCAATAAGTTGGATTAAACAATCAGATAAACAAATTTTTAATTCGTGCTAAAAATATCATTGAATGGATTTTATCAGATTATCAACGAAATCTTTTGTCTTCATTGATGATGACATAAATATAGGTTTTTTTAAACGTTAAAGAGAATGTGTGAAGCTCATTTCTATAAAACTAATAATTATTATAAAGATACGTGCTTAGAGGACACAAACATAAAAACCTGCACTGGGATTCTTAGTAGGTAGTTCTAAGTAGCCTAAATTGAATAAACGATTTTTGATTTTTTTTTAGTCAAATACTTACTCAAAACACCATGGACCAGCCAATAAAGGTTTTCCGACAGTAATCATTGATGATCACCCCGATCAGATTGACGCCACCCAATGAGACAAGCCTTGCCACCATCACGCCCAAACTTGTCACCAGACCCCTGAAGAAAATATAATAATAATCAAATAAAGATTAGGCTACTATTTAAGGAGCTTTCAAAACGGCTCGTTGACTCCACCGAAGACCAAAGGGCTGGCAGCTTCCTCGCCCAGCGTATTAGTATCGCTATTCAGCGAGGAAATGCTTCCAGCATCTTTGGGACAATGCCACGGGGGCCCTTTTTAGAAGTTATTTAAATAGTTTAGAGATAGTTATTATTAATTTAGTTTTTAGTTAATTTTAATTTTATATAGACCATTATAGTTTTTTTTAGTTACTGTTCATTTCTAATAGATCATATCTATTCACTTAGTAAATAAATAATAAAGATCGAAATTCGATAGTAAGTAAATAAAAAAATCGGCAAACACCAAGGGTTCCGTACAAACTTCGTATGTAAATAGTTCGTTCGTCAAGGGAATCGAGTCTCTAAGATTTTTCCCCTTTTTCCGATTATGTTATTTTTAAGTGATGTAACTATACATTCACGGTTTTCGGATTTCTTCCTTTATTTTTGCTACATGGCTTTGCTTCTCACGAAATTTCATGAATCTAGGTCAACGGGAAGTACCCTATAGGTTTTGATTGCGATCGTAAAATATTCGGCATAAACGGTCGTATCTTTTGATAGCGTTGACTTAGAAGTTTGATTTTTTCACTGCTCCAAGAAATTGCAGACCTGATTATTTGATAAATTGATAGGATTAGCGGTTTCCGAGAATAGCCCAATATTAACAGATGTCAGAAACGCTTTCTCTCGCAGTGTCACTTTACGGGTGCACTAAGGATGACTCTTCCCAAATCTTACCTGCTGGAAGTCGGATACAAATCAACAAAATACGAAGCAACTATAGCAATTCCAACGACTGTGCTTTGCAGCAATGTGAATAAGATCATGTTGACAACGGGTTCCTTCACAAAGTCCACTAGGATCCCGCAGACGGAAGACACGAGGAGTACGGAGATGAGGACCACGCGGCGCCAGGAGGCGAGTGGTGAGACGGCCAGGTTAAGGACACAGAAAAATAAGCCGTACAGCATCCCTGAGTAGATCGTGTTTGGTGATATTGTATCATCGCAAGTATTCTGGAAGAAAATAGCGTCTAAGTCAGAGTCAGAATTCAGAAAATTGCAGCTATTTCAGCAATAGGCTTTTTATTATCAAAGGCGTATGCAGACCTATAAATATTTCTAGGTATCTTATACTCACGTCACTAATATCAGTGAATGTGGAATTGTCGACAATCCTCTCACAGAAACTCTTATCACTGCTCCATTCTCCAGAGAGGGAGATGAAGAAGATGTTCACTATCATCGGGTACCACATTAAGAACACGTTGTTTCTGAAAAATTAAAATATATGACACCAGCTATCCCCCGCTGAATCACTCGCGTTCCAACGCTCTCGGAAACAACGTAACTAACAAGTTTGGATGATGAAGGTAATCTCTGGAACTATTCATATATACTCGTAAATTGTTCCCGATTGCTATAGGCATCTTTCTACATAGGCGCATCCTGAGAACGCGGATGAAATCGCGAGGGACAGCTAGGAAATTATAAGGCACTAGGCCCCACCCACGCTCCCCTATTTACCCTACTAATGGTGGAATTATCAAAAATCCTTACATAGTGAATGCCTATGCGCATAAACGGAAGCGTGCAAAATTTCAAGATTTTCACCCGAACGGTCTGGAAAAATATATCTACTTATACATAATGATTTTCACCTAAAAATCGCGGCGTATTAATTGGCAAAATATCAGCTTTTGTGAATGAACAAAATATAACTAAAATACTTACGTACTACAACAAATAGCCATTAGATAGAACAATTGCAACGTCTTCCAGAGCATGGGCGGTTTGAACAGCGGCATCGTTCTGGACCACACCACGTTACAGAGTGAGTTGTTATTATCTGACGCTTCATCTATTAAGGATCTTACCTGTAAAATTATTGTTAGATAATAAAGAATTCTAGGCGTAGTTCTAGAGAAATTACTATTTGAGACTGCGCTTTGTCCCTTCCGCTGCCGACACCGCTCCTCTGAACCCCTCTTCATACACAAAAGGGGTATTACAGATAGATAGATAAGGAATATCAGATACCTGTAATACCCCTTTTGTGTATGAAGAGGGGTTCAGAGGAGCTGTGTCGGCAGCGAAGGTATACCCCTCTTCATACACAAAAGGGGTATCTATAATACCCCTTTTTTGTATGGACAGGGGTACGATTAGCCTACGATTTTTCATGACAAATATTAAAAAGAAAACTTTATTTTCTCTGTAGATGGTAACAATATTTCTTATTAGAATGTTGCCTATACAATTTATCTAGGCGTTGAGACTTTATTGATGAGAATACGTAATTGGATGACTCTAATAAGAACGGCCCGCCTGATATTAAGCAGTTACAAGATAGACATATGCAACACCGTTCGTGCGTTACCGACCCTGCATAAATCTCTTCTGCGTTATTAATTTAACTTTGCTTTGGACTAGCTGAGGATCCTTCACTATTTACCGGATACTCCTGACTCCTTCCACCGTTCCTCACGTACATCTTTCTCAAGACCTCCAGAGCTTCATCCTTATTCCCCTTATTAGCCAGAAATTTGGGGCTCTCATGTAGGAACATCATGATGAGGGCACCAACACCCAGCGGTAAGGCGAGCACTAATGTGAGGAGACGCCATGACCGGTAGGTGATGCCGAGCCAGGAGAGCGGGACTTTGAACGTTAAGGGTAGTATGAAATAGGCTAGGCCTGAAAGCAGAAAAAGTATGAGATTGATAATAATTCTTCATATTATAGCGGTACTAGTCTGTTGATCACAGATTTACATTTCTAATGCTGATGCTGGTCTATCATAATAACCTACCAAAAGAGATCAGTTCTGAAGCCAGGTTCATACTGTTCATGATGAAGAGATACCGCCCCCTGTTCCTGGAGCCGGTGCATTCGCCGAGATACGTCATCGTGAGGGTGAAGCTAGCTACAGAACTGGAAATACGGGTATGGTTATAAAAAGTTTTTTTTTACTGTGTATAGGCCTTTAACCGCATTCTCACCATGGTACTTACCATGGTGAGATAAGAACGACTCGATGAGATAAGAAGAACTCTGCACTCATCAGTAAAGAGAACCTGCTGCCATTCGTTCAAATCCCAATGACGATGTTCTCGCGCATAGCTTAATCGGTTTACGCGGTGACGTCTCTCAAGTTTTGGGCCTTTGGCAGGTATATACGACCCTAAACCAACTTCTTCAAATCTCCTGCGAACTGTACGCTCACTTACTCGTACTCCTCGAACGTCTTCCAGTTCATTTCGAGCTTGTACAGCCGTTAATCGCGTATTCCTTCGAACTCCAAGTTGTAAAAAACTGTCATCTCGCCTTGATGTACATCTTTTTCTACCTTGACCCCTCCTCCTCACAAGAGAATTAGACGATCTGTACCGCTGGATGCTGCGATGAATTGTTGATACTGGTCGACGAAGCCTTGAGGCAATCGATCTGTAGGTATGGCCATTTCTTCTCATTTCATCAGCCCTAATGATTTCCAGTGATGTTAAGTCAGGCATAATAAAGAGCTTTTAATAAACAAAATTGCCTATAGAATAACAAATTTATAAAAAACAATTAAGTGCAATTTTTCAAAAAAATTACAATTACGTAGTTATTACTCGAACAAGTTGACAAAACGTATTGTTCGGGAAAATAAAACAAATGAATGAAAAAAGTGTATGTCATCTAATTTTCTATTTTCAAATTTGACAATAAATTAAAAAAAATATCATAACTGGCCAGTTCCTCAAGTAAAAGATTTTAAAATCCTGCTTTTTTTGTGTTCCGCTAATTGTGCCGGTGTGTATAATTTAAATATTGAAGATATATTTAGTTTATCAATAAAAAAACACTCCGCCATAGAGTCTCGTGTTTAAACGATTTTTTTTTTCTATCTTGATTTAAAGCTTGCAAATGGAGATAGGGAGAATCAAGTGTGTCTGATGTAGGTATTTCATAATTATTTTGCATTGCGAATATAATATATAGTCATTAAATTGCACCTATTGTTTTTTTTTACACTCCTAAGGAAGCAAACAAGCTTACAGCCCGCCTGATGGTAAGCAGTTACAGTGGACGCTTGCAACACCAGCGGTATAACTCGCGCGTTGCCGAACCTACAGAAATCTCCTCAAACCCTTTTTCATGAACCCCATGCTGTACTACCTTGGGAAAACATTGAAAAAGTTCAAAATACAGGTTCCTGTGAAAACTGCGTAAAAATCTATCTAATAGTTGTCGAGTTATAAACAAACTAACAGACGGACAGAGAGACGTTTTATAATAAGTAAGGAAAGAATGAAAATGAAACAGGAAAGCAGTTCCCAACAATATTAACGAAGAAAGAAAGATAATGTTACTTACAAACAGCATCCAATCAATTTGAGAACCAGCATGTACTCCCATGTTGGAGAAAAGCTGCTGAGGGTAGCGAAGAGGAAACCAAAAGTAGTAGACAAGAGTAGGCTCCGTCGCCTCCCCTGGGCATCAGCATAGTAACCCCATGGTAGAGCAAATATAACACCTGGAAATAAGGACAGCATATGTTAAGAGATAATTTCTCAAATGCTAAATCGTTGATGTGAATAAATAATCTGCTAGCCCAATAATCAGTTTTTTGGTTCATCTACTTATCAAGCCCTGGAATCCACCAAAGCAGAGGGGAGGAGATCTGTTTATAAAAAAATTATAACCAAAGCGTTTCAGTCCACGCGGGCTACCATTTGTATAAGAACACAATATGCTTTCCACCCATCTCCACTTTGGTCTATGTAGAAAACTAGTTTTCCACCTCACTCTCATTCTTGCTCATTTACTGAGCTACGTTTGCCATTGTCGATTCACTTCTATAAATGTATTATTGTCTATTTCGCAAATATGATAGAACACACAAACCAGCAAATGGCACTGAAGCCAGTATCCCAGTCTCTGCAAGTCCTAACCTCAGGTCACAGCTGGAGGCTGCCACCACTATGCTGTATCCGAACATGTCCAAGGCAACCGCATTTGAGATGATGGAGCATGCTGCTAGGACTATGTGGTTGTAGCGGCCATGTCCTGGAATACGAGTTATTAAGACCACTAGATCTATGATGACTGATTATGCAGACAATAGCGGGCCAGGTCCATTCAAACCGAAGTATATTCTTAGTTTGGATATCAAGGTCCATAAAGAACGTTAATCAAGCTGAAGTTCGTTTTGAACCTACGTTGAAACAATGGAATTTGGATCTAAACAATTTCAAAGCTCGCAATTTTTGATTAATCTTCTACAAAGAAATAAAATCCTGGTGTAAAAAAAAACTTTTTAAATGGAGAAAACCTAACAAAATCTGTGCCGACGATTCTCCGAGTAAGCACAGATGCGTTTTATAATAACGTATATAAGGATTACATTACCGGTTAACTCCACAGCTTCATCATAAGTATATGTATGTATTTTCTCACTAACGTCTATTCTCTTCATATTACCAACAACATGTAACATTATAATACGAAATTACTCCTAAACAACTATACACCTACATTATTTACTTTAAGATTCCCTAACGTTCATTTGAGAAAGTATCTAATCAGTTGAATAACTAAGTCTAATATCATGTGGTAGTGATAGTGTACCTAGATATTGTCACAAGATAGTGTAGTCAATGCTATCTCGTTTTTGTCGGTCATCCTAACTAATCCTAACTTAATATTATTATTATTATAAATGCGAAAGTTAGTTTGTTTGTTACGCTTTCACGCCTCAACTACTCAACGGATCATCATGAAATTTGGCATGCAGTTAGCCTATGGTATGGAGAAGTAAATATGCTACTTTTTATCCCGGGAACGCGGGTGAAACAGCGGGGGACAGCTAGTCTTTGCATAAAGGCACTGATCCATTTTTATTACAAGACTGCACAAAAAAGGGGTGTAATGTTTTCATGTAAGTATGTATGTGAGTTTCTTTATTCTATTGCATCATACCTTTTAAATGCTTGAACAGGTCCCCAAGGCAAGATAGTTGTCGACAATCAAAGTTTGTATAGGATTGACAAATCGAAATATAACGTGATTTTTAACAATCTCTTATGTCAAGCCCATACAAAGTTTAACCATCTTGACTATGGGCCCTGATTTGGATGTATCGTTAGAATCATCATTCCGAGTTAAACTGGCAATATCAATATGTTGCCTGGGTAAAATATAATAATTCTAATTAGTCCGTCAGTTAGATTATCAAAAAATATTGGACACGTATTTTTTGCTTTACAAAATCATTAACAATTGACGAAGATAAAGCGCGACTAAGTTCGGGAGTGGGGGCTCGTGACGTCACTTGTTCGTAAAAAGTGTACACAGTGACGTCACGCGGAACTTCAACACACGATATCTTCGTATTTTTTTGTTTAATTGACAAAAGAAAAAATACGTGTCTAATATTTTTTGATAATGTAAATGACGGACTAATTAGTTTTTTTTTTTCAGGAAAGTAGCCTATTCTTTTTTATTTTATAGTTGGGTTACGTTAGTACTATTATTTATTCTGTGATTGGGTTTTTGGCATGGCACTTAATGGCAGTCGTGTTTTATGATTATTTTAATTATTATTCAATTATTTTACTACTACATATTTGCAGTTTTGAAAATTACTCTGAGATTAAAAAATATTCGGTAAGCAAACAGACCAAAATCGAAACATGACGAAAGTGAATTTTAGGGATTGTGAAATAACGCAGGGGGAAAGGTCGGTAACGCGTGAGCGATCCTTCGTGTGTTGCAAGCGTCCATATGGCTACGGTAACCGCTTACCATCAGGCGGGCCGTAAGCTTGTTTACCGACTAAGTCGTATAAAAAAAAAAAAAAAAACCTAAAATTCACTTTCGTCATGTTTCGATTTGTCTGTTTATTTTGGACATAAAAGATCTTTGGAAAATTTTCAGGTACGTTGCTCCCTCTGTTATACATGACAATGAGTGTGTCAAAGCCATTTATTGAATTTAGGATCTTGTAGAGCACTTATAAAGTTCAAGCTACCACAAGCGAGTGAAGTTACCACCGATTAGGAAGTCAGTCAACTGAGAAGAGCCGGCAATACACTCGGCAAGGTAACATTTTTTTTTCAGCCATAGTGTGTAAATAAAGATCATTTAACAAAATAATTTATTAAATTCGATAACAACAATAAAAACAGACATTTCCATTAATCTTCCAAATGCAGTAGATACATTAATAATAATAATAAAACTTTATTGTGTACAAAAAAGTAAAATACATTAAAAATATGAAGCGCTGTCTCTTGTGGTAGTATTAACTGTGTTACAAGAGACAGTGTCTTCCCCACATTAAAACTTAAGTAAGATAATATTGTTACATTGTTATTAATGGTGTTCATTTTCTTGTATTTTTGTCTGTAGGCAGAAAAACTGACACCAAAACTCCACCTGTAAAAATATACAAAATGATAAAACACAGATCCTCATTCTGATGGTAAGATGCCACAATGGTTCCATTTCAAATGAACCACTATTTGTACTTACAGTTATCAGAACGTAAAAAACCGAACCGATTTCAATTCGAAAATGATTGAAATTTAGTTACGTAATCGCCCCACAGATAGATCGAGACGAGATTGTTCCCCGCGTCTTTGTTTTTTTTAAATATCAATTTAATAGTATAGTAACTACGCCCCATAGGTACCTATTGTTGTTTTCATTTTTGATTATGATTCATCAATAAGTTGGATTAAACAATCAGATAAACAATTTTTTTATTCGTGCCAAAAATAGCATTGAATGGATTTTATCAGATTATCAACGAAATATTTTGTCTTCATTGATGATACCTATTAATAATGACATAAATATAGGTTTTCTAAACCTTAAAGATTTATTGTATTTAAAAGAAAGTGAGAAGTACACTATAAGTATACTGCTATACACTATAAAACTAATAATTATTATAAATATAAAATGCTTAGAGAGAAAAAACATAACAACCTATGTTGGGATTATTAGTCAAATATCAAACTACCCCGATACTTACTCAAAACAAACACGGACCAGCCAATAAAAGTTTTCCGACAGTAATTATTGATGATCACCCCGATCAGATTGACGCCACCCAATGAGACAAGCCTTGCCACCATCACGCCCAAACTTGTCACCAGACCCCTGAAGAAAACATAATAATAGGTATCTTTTGATTTACTTATTTATTGTAACTAGTAATAAAACAAAGATCGAAATTCAATAGTAAGACAAAAAAAACCGGCCAAGTGCGAGTCAGACTCGCAAACCGAGGGTTCCGTACAAGCTTGTACATATGTAAACAGTTCGTTCATCACGGGAATCGAGTCTCGAAGATTTTTCCCCGTTTTCCGATTATGTTAATTTTTTATGTGATTAAACTACAAATTTATGGTTTTCGGTTTACTTCCTTTACTTATGCTACATAGCCTTGCTTCTTGCCAAATTTCATGATTCTAACTAAATCAACGGTATCCTATAGATTTTGAATCCCTTGCGATCGTCAAAATATTCGGCATAAGCCACCGTATCTTTTGATTGCGTTGACTTAGAAGTTTGTTTTTTACACTGCTTCAAGAGATTCCAGACCTGAGTATTTGAAATTAATTTCACCATGTTACTTCCTCGCGTTCCTGAGAAAAAAGGATCTTGACCGACGGACAGACAGAAAGACAGACAAGAAAGTGATCCTATAATGGTTGCATTTCCTTTTCTTTTAAGGTATGGAACCCTAAAATAAGTATACAAATTAATTTTATCTTTCTGCACTTCATATAAACTATGCCAAATCTTAAACTTCTCCGTGCGAGCTATATCCTTAAAAGGGGTTCAAATTTTGGCTGATTGATTGACAAAGATAATGCGGACTATCATGTATCGTGCTTCGTAGTAGATCCTCTGTGCCCTAAACTATAATGTGCAGGAAGGTTCAGCATTTTCTTACGCATACTTTAGTGAAAGACCCATCACAATAGGATTAGCGGTTTCCGAGAATAGCCCAATTTAACAGACGTCAGTAACGCTTTCTCTCGCAGGGTCACTTTACAGGTGCATTAAGGGAAACTCTTTCAAAATTCAGCTCCTAAACTACGAGCGGAAAGCTAATTATGATAATAAAACCAGAAAGGAAAACAAAATCAATCATCCCAAATCTTACCTGCTAGAAGTCGGGTACAAATCAACAAAGTACGAAGCACATATACCAATTCCAACGACTGTGCTTTGCAGCAACGTGAATAAGATCATGTCGACAACGGGTTCCTTCACAAAGTCCACTAGGATCCCGCAGACGGAAGACACGAGGAGTACGGAGATGAGGACCACGCGGCGCCAGGAGGCGAGTGGTGAGACGGCCAGGTTAAGGACACAAAAGAATAAGCCGTACAGCATCCCTGAGTAGATCGTGTTTGGTGATATTGTATCATCACATGTATTCTGGAAGAAAATAGGTCAGAAATCGGTCAGAGCAATTTCACCAATAAGCTTTTTATCAAAGGCCTATGTTTGACCACAATCTCACCATGATCAGATAATATAGCCGAAGATGTCAAGGCACAACTCATAGAAACGAACTGGGTCTCAAGTGCAACTATTGGAACACATCGGTATGTGATAGCAGTATTTATATACTCTGAGGTGATAGCGATAGATATTCCACTTGAGGAAGGTAGCCAGCCGGGCGGGTACTACAGAGAACCGTACCACCGTGCTATGGTTTCCTCTAGATGGAGATTAGAGTTCCTACATCGTTATTTTATTACATTTAGTGTAAACCCTTGAATGCGACTTAAATGATGCGGACCTAAAAATAATTCTAGTATCTTAATACTCACGTCACTAATATCAATGAATGTGGAATTGTCGACAATCCTCTCACAGAAACTCTTATTACTGCTCCATTCCCCAGACAGGGATTTGAAGAAGATGTTCACAATCATCGGGTACCACATTAAGAACACGTTGTTTCTGAAAATGTATAACATTTGCGGTTTCACTTGCGTTCTAACGTACTCTTCAATAATAACAAGAGATAATCTCAAGAGGAACTTTTCATATATACTCGTAAATTGTTCCCGAGTGCTATAGGCCACTTATTACAGACATACTACTTGTACATCCTGAGAATGCGAAAGAAATCGCGAGGGACAGGTAGGAAATTATAAGGCACTAGGCCCCACCCACGCTCACCTATTTACCCCCCTAGTGTAGGATTTTGGAAATTCCAAAATCCTTTCATAGTCGATGCCTATGTTAGAAACGGAACCTGCTTGCAAGATTTCAAAATTCTCATCCAAGCGGTCAGGAAAAGTATTTTTATATTCAACCTAAACATCATGTTGGGGTCTACGAGTTGGTAAAATATCAGCTTTTGTTATATGTACCTAATAGAAAATATAACTAAAATACTTACGTACTACAACAAATAGCCATTAAATAAAACAATTGCATCGTCTTCCAGAGCATGGGCGGTTTGAACAGAAGCGTCGTTCTAGCCCACAACTCGTTACAGAGTGAGTTGTTGTTGTTTGACGATTCTTCTATTAAGGATTTTACCTAGGTATAAAATTCATCATCATCATCATCAGCCTATGTCCCACTGCTGAGCACAGGCCTTTCACAAATGAAGGTGAAAGGGAAAAAAGGTATAAAATTATTGTTAGATAATACAAAATTCTATGCGCAGTTGCTAGAGAAATTACTATTTGATACTGCGCTTTGTCCCTTCCGCTGCCGACACGGCTCCTCTGAACCCCTCTTCATACACAAAAACGGTTATTACAGCAGGGTGGACAACGTCTATAGGCTACGAGAAGTGATGGGAACCGCTTACCAACAAGTGGGCTGTATGATTGTTTGCTTTATTTAATAGATATTTCAGCCACGATTTTTCATGACAAATATTCAAAAGAAAACATTATTTCCTCTGTAGATCATTGGTAACATGTTGCACATACAATTTATCTAGGCGTTGAGATTTAACTGATGAGAAATACGTGTTTGGATGACTCTAATAACAGCGACTCCCGAACGAACAATCATACGGCCCGTCTGATCTAAAGCGGTTACAAGATAGACATTTGCAACACCAGAAATATCTACAATTCGAGCGTTACCGACCCTGCATAAATCTCTTCTAGCTATTAATTTAACTTTGCTTTGGACTAAGTTGTTATAGCTGAGAATCCTTCAGTATTTACCGGATACTCCTGACTCCTTCCACCGTTTCTCACGTACATCTTCCTCAAGACTTCCAGAGCTTCATCCTTATTCCCCTTATTAGCTAGAAACTTGGGGCTCTCATATAAGAACATAATTATGAGTGCACCAACACCCAGAGGTAAGGCGAACACTAATGTGAGGAGACGCCATGACCGGTAGGTGATCCCGAGCCAGGAGAGCGGGACTTTGAACGTTAAGGGTAGTATGAAATAGGCTAGGGCTGAAAGCAGAAAAAGTATGAGATTGATAATAATTCTTCATATTAAGCGGTACTAGTCTGTTGATAAATCTCAAGCTCACAAGTGGTTTAGAGCCCCTAACTGAGGAATTATTTTACCTAATGCTCACGGCTACCATTTACCATCGCACTTCTCGCCATCGACGAGGAGTCCATCCTGACACATTGGATCCAAAATGGTTCCGAACTGCGCGGTTTCAAATAAACTTCCTGTCACGAATCCCCGCCGTGGTTTTCCCAAGGGAGTACAGCACGGGGGTGAAGAGATTTTTGCAGGATTAGCAACGTATGAGTGATGCAAGCTTACCATCAGGCAGGCCATACGCTTGTCTGCTACCTTAGTAGGATAAAAAATTGGACCGTTGGAAAGACCTGTAGCAGGGCCTAAATGAAATTAATTAATGAGTTTGATTTTTGAATCCCTTGACCTTGATACAGACTTTTGCTAAATTCAGGCTCAGGATAAATAGTTTTTTATACAACTATGTCGGCAATCAAGCATACAGCCTCCCTGGTGGTAAGCGGTTACCAAAGAACTCTTGACATATCACGTGCAACCAACTCTTCCCCCCTCCGCAATGAGCACATACACTTTGCATTGTCAATTTCTTTCCAAGGGCGATTTAACTTTGTAGTTCATGCCCTTTAAGCATTACATTCTGATGCTGATGCTGGTCTATCATAACCTACCAAAAGAGATCAGTTCTGAAGCCAGGTTCATACTGTTCATGATGAAGAGATACCGCCCCCTGTTCCTGGAGCCGGTGCATTCGCCGAGATACGTCATCGTGAGGGTGAAGCTAGCTGCAGAACTGAAAATACATGTATGGTTACAAAAAGTTTTTTTTTACTGTGAATAGACCTTGAATAGACCGCAATCTTGCCATGGTAAGTGATGATGTAGCCGAAGGTGGTAAGCACACAAGCCTAGAAGGAACTGGCTCTCAAGTGCAGCTGTCAGAATAAACCGATAGGTGCTTGGTGACAGATTTTCAACTAGGTACTACAAAGTATCCTACCACCGTGCTATGGTTTCCTCGCGATGTTTTCCTTCACCGAAAGTTGAAGCTCATTGTAGGATTCGAAATCGGGACCTTCGTTTCGGCATCCGAAGTCACTACGATGTACACTAGAGTCTACGATGAACCGTTTCTTCTGGTTTTATAGCGTTTTTTAGCTCAACTGAGGAAGTACCTCCACCATACAGAATATCGCTCGAACCCAAATAAATGTATGTCGTCTTCCTGCGCGTATTAGGCAGGCCAGGCAGGCAAGTTCTACAAGCTAGCCTACCACCATGCTATGGTATGTTAGCAATGTTTTTCTTCAACGAAAACCCACGCCCTTCCACATCTATCGCTGCAAAAAGACAGATCAGGACCAGGAAAACGTGACCAAGATATCTGTCTAATTGGTAGCAACTTATCCATGCAATTAATGTTTATAACAAAACATAATTCGATGATTTATAATTTAAATATTGAAAGATATATTTAGTTTATCAATAAAGAAACACTCCGCCACAAAGTCTCGTGTTTAAACGATTATTTTTATCCTGATCGCAATTTATCTATCTTGATTTAAAGCGTGCAAATGGAGATAGGGAGAATCACGTGTGTGTGATGTATTTCATAATGATTTTGTAATTATTTTGCATTGCAAATATCAGTAATACCTAAAAGCAAACGGGCTCAAAAGATAGTAATTAAACTGCACTTATTGTTTTTTTTATACTCCTAAGGAAGCAAACAAGCTTACAGCCTGCCTGATGGTAAGCATTTACCGTAGCCTATGGACGCTTGCAAAACCAGGGGTATCACTCGCGCGTTGCTGAACCTGCGGAAATCTCTTTAGGAAAACATTAAAAAGGTTCAAAGAACAGGTTCCTGTGAAAACTGAGCCAAAATCTATCTAGTAGTTCTTAAGTTATAAACACACTAACAGACGGACAGAGACGTTTTATAATAAGTAAGAAAATAATGAAAATGGAGCAGGAAAAGCAGTTTCCAACAATATTAACGAAGAAAGAAAGATAATGTTACTGACAAACAGCATCCAATCAATTTGAGAACCAGCATGTACTCCCATGTTGGAGAAAAGCTGCTGAGGGTAGCGAAGAGGAAACCAAAAGTAGTAGACAAGAGTAGGCTTCGTCGCCTCCCCTGGGCATCAGCATAGTACCCCCATGGTAGAGCAAATATAACACCTGGAAATAAGGACAGCATATGTTAACAGATAATCTCTCAAATGCTAAACCTTGATGTGAATAAATAATCTGATGGCCCAATAATCAGTTTTTTGGTTAAAAGATAAAGATATATTTATTAGACGCCAAAATAGTACAATGACACAATAAATAAACAAAATATATTATAAAATAAACAAAACATTAATTGTACTAGTTGGGTCTAAGGCGATTATCACACTGCCCCGCGCCTACGCGCGTATTACGCATGTAGGCGAGTGATCTGCATGAACGCGCGTAGATGCATTTTCAGTGTGTTGGACTGTGCGTGTTTCCTATACAAACGGAGAAACTTACAAGCAACGTTAAGGCGGCCCTCTGTGGCCGGCGCAACTTCGACGCAAGCATAGTCTAAAAGCTTGTTGGTTCATCCAACGTAATGTTTGACTGCGAAAAAAGAGAGACAGCATCATAGCCGTCGATTATCAGTCGGTAAATTCCGCTGATCATTCGCGCCCACTTCGCTAGGTCGTCATTCATGATTTCGCATTCATAAAACTTGTTCCAGGCGTGTACTTCTTGTGAAAAAATCTTACAAGTTTGTGAAAAAAATGTTGGTTATTTAGAATCTCCAATACATTTGCAAGCCTGGTATCTTAACGTTTTCTTTACTTTTACAATTTATAGGTACATTAGATATGGCCAAAGTACAGGCAAAAACGCTGTTTTTCGGAGGCTTTAACTGAATTTGTTTCACACTTTTTTAAAATTACGCCTAGATACACGGCTAGATATAGTGCACAAGATACTAATTTGTTCAAAACATCTAACGAAAAATGTTTAACAACGCCATAATAAGTACAGAGGTTTTGTATGAAAAGTATGACGAATTGAGTCCTCTTAAAAGACGCATTCACGCACTACGCTGCATGGTGCGGGGCAGTGTGATAACCGCCTAAAAGGCCCAAGCTCAGTATGTGCTGCAGGATGTTACAGCGCTGATTTTCGGCTGAAACCATGGGATTTATGTCTTGCCTAAAAGACATGATACACACAACAATATAAAAGTAACATAATAAAATACACAATACAAAACAGCAGCTACTTATCAAGACCTGGAATCCACCAAAGCATAGATGGGCGCAGAGATCTGTTTATAAACAAAATGATAACCAAGCAAAGCGTTCCAGTCCGTTCGGACTGTCATTTGTATGAGAACACAATATGCTTTCCACCCATCTCCACTTTGCCTGTCTATACCTGGCTTAAGGAGGACTGCTCCTACTAGTTTTCCATCTCACTCTCATTCTTGCTCATTCACTGAGCTACGTTTGCCATTGTCGATTCACTTATATAAATGTATTATTGTCTATTTCGCAAATATGATAGAACACACAAACCAGCAAACGGCACTGAAGCCAGTATCCCAGTCTCTGCAAGTCCTAACCTCAGGTCACAGCTGGAGGCTGCCACCACTATGCTGTATCCGAACATGTCCAAGCCAACCGCATTTATGATGATGGAGCATGCTGCGAGGACTATGTGGTTGTAGCGGCCATGTCCTGGAATGCGAGTTATTAAGACCACTAGATCTATGATGACTGATCATGAGGATAACAGCGGGCCAGCTCCATTCAAAGCGAAGTATATTCTTAGTTTGGATATCAGCGAATAAGATCGTCAATCAAGCTGAAGTCCATTTTGAGTCGATATTGAAACAATGGAATTTGTATCCAAACAAGTCCAAAACTTGCAAATTTTTAACAATCTTTTATAAAGAAATAAAGTCATGGTATAAAAAACCGTAACAAAATCCGTGCAGACGGTTCTCCGAGTATAAGTAAAGTTGCATTTTTTAATAACGTAATAAGTATTACATTACCGGTCAACTCCACAGCTTCATCATAAGTATATGTCGGCGAGTCGCCATAAGGTTGTTTGGGATCCATTGTAAATGAAAAAGACTCTTGATGTTCAACTTCGCCTTTTACTTTTGAAAATACAAGTTAGAAAAACTATAACAAGTATTGTACGTCGTAACTCGTTAGCAGATAAGTGACCTTAATTACCCACATATATCCCCTCGGTTTTATTATTACAAGACTAGTTTAAGCACTTATTACACCTTCCTGTTTTTAGGTTCCTAACTAGGAAATAGGAAGGTGTAATCGCAGTTATAACAGTTAGTGTCCTAAGTAGTGAGATAGGAAGGTCCCGACATTTTAATAAACGCGAAGAAGCTCATTTGTTAATCGGTTTGAGAGAATAAAAAAAATTGAGGAAATATCAATACAATAACCGAGGTATTAATTTTACGATATATGATTTTAAAGCTAAACAATATTTTAACGAAATCAGTACATAATTAAGTAGATTACATTTAATTTTTAATATATATTTATTTACAATAAATATGTACAAAATACAATCTATATATAGAAAATTTCCTCAAGCCTCCCGCTGCTTCCGATTCCCAGAAGGCTGGCAGCGTTTCCTCTTTGGGTAGCCAAGCTGACGCGTTGGCGGAAAAAGCTCCCCGCCCACTGGTCTCCGGAGGTCTCGATCAATTTTGATGACAAGGTGCGAGCAAAACGGCGAGCTTCGGACTCCCACGGTCCCATGGTCTCGACCGCAAAAGGCATAAAAATATAATTGGATACAATCGATGCGTCTTACAAACATAGAAATAAAATAACTGCTTAAAAACATAATATATGCTGAAAGGATCGTCAATAACTAGGGTATTTAACATCAGGGACTTGGAGATCATACAGGACTGTAAACTACTATAATGCATTGATTCTATCGTATCAAAAGCTTATAAGGCCTTAGGTGTTAAGAATCATGCTTTAACAATATAACTGTTCGTTTTCCGCAGTATCCTAGAATATTGCTCACAAGTTTGGAGTCCTAAGTATGAGTGTTGTCTCAAGGATAGAACAAATTCAAAAGAAGTTCCTGAGATACCTCCAATACAGAACCGGTATTGTGAATGATAGCTATAGTGTGCGATGTCGTAGGCACCATCTGCTTCCGTTAGACACTAGACGAAACATTGCAGATATTACGTATTTCTTGAATATTGTACATGGTGCACTAGATAGTACTGAGCTAGTATGCAAAATATTTGTTAGAACACCGTTATCAATGCGAAGGAAAAACTTGTTATTCCATGCCCCATTTGCTAATAGACTTATAGAAAGAACTCATTCTTTTGTAGTCCCCAGCGTTATCAATAATATTCTTTCCGACATGGACTTCGATACGTTTTTGGTTAGCTCAAATTCAATAAAGCTAAGACTAGTATCGGAATTCTTTGGTTCTCAAACATCGTAAAGGAAATTAAATTAAAAGTAGGTATATCCTAAAGCGAAGCGCTCGAGGTGTAGCATGATTAGCGGTTCTTAATCGATTGGCAAAGTTAAGCCACCACCGTCTTGATCGGTACCTGGATGGGTGACCGCCTAGTGGTATTTCAAATCGAGCGTTTCTGTGCGGAAGGCACGTAAAGCCGTTGGTCCGATTATCACTTAATTGTGATAGTCGTTAAGCTAGTTGGATGCCTCCTAGGCGGCTTGAAAAATTCCAACAGTAGGTTGACCACTAGCCTACCTCCACCGATCCGCAGTGGGCACGCGTGGTGGAGTATCGCCCAGTCCCTTTCACCCTCATTTGTGAAAGGAGGCCTGTGCTCAGCAGTGGGACATTATATAGGCTGATGGCACTAGTAGCTTAACTTTGCCGATCGATTAAGAACGGCTAATCATGCTACACCACGAGCGCTTCTATTATTGAATTAGATATAATAGAATCAAATTGATGTCTCCCAAACATAATCGCCAGTAACGGCAACGTCAAGTTGCCGATGTAAAGTCAACATTAGCGACGTGAAGTGACGTAAACAAATAGTCAGTCACAGCAATGCCTCGGTTACAACATTTTTTTTTTTTTATATGACGTAGACTGTAAACAAGCATACGGCTCGCCTGATGGTAAGCGATTACCGTAGCCATATAGACGCTTGCAACACAAGGAGCATCACTTATACCGACCCATCCCCCTTCCCCAATGAGCTCTGGTGACCTTACTCACGCGCAGGAGTTATTTGGCTGCGGTATTCTGTAAGGTGGAGATACTTCCCCAGTCGAGCTGCTCTTTGAGCGAATAAACGCTATGCTCTACCGCTCTAAGACGTTGACGTGACTGACATAATGTGCATGAACCTTTAAACAGTAGATACCGTGACTGACTGACTGACTAACAGACAATGCAAAGTTACACCACCTACAGATTTGAAAATATTCCTTGGTTACCCCGAGGGCTACTCTAAGTGCCTGTCCAGAAGGGACGAATTCGCCACGATTCCCACGATAAAAAATATAAACGTATTTTAAATTTGCGCGTTGCTTGTGGACGCAATGTATTGGTGACCAGTACCTCGCCTTCGCGCGTAATACATTCGCGTAATCGCCCCTTCTGTACAGGCACTTAAAAAGGCTTTTCTATCAATCAATCAGGGTTCAAACACACGACCTTAATGTAAAGTGTTTCCGTCTTTAATAGACAGGTGTCCACCATATTATTTATAAGTCTATTAATAACCTGATTATAACAAACGTGGTGAAAAACGCCCTTTTATTTCCTGATTTATGACCATTTTATAAGAAAGGAGGTTATTACGTGTACGTTGTTCTGTTTCAATCAGTTTTCGAATGAAATCAGTTTAAATGCGACTATCAGTCAGGAGACTCATAGCACAGGGAAACCTAGTTTGAGCTCCTGTCTCAGTTAGATGTACTTACAGTATTACCCAACTGATATGGCACGTCGTGAACCTTCGTTCGCACAGAAAAGAAAGTATGGCCCCGAAGATTAACGAAAGAATGCTTAAAACTTACAATCAACCTTAGATCACTACTATAAGGTTCATAATACACTGCAGCTGTTAGTTCCGTCTCACTCGCAAGTCACGCCCCTCCGCACGGCGCGCGCTAACATGGCGGCAGCTGCCGACCAATAGCGTTTCCCGCGCTTTGAAAATGTATCTTCTGCGCAGGTACACCGGTAAGCCATATTAATTGGGTACTACTGGTACATGGTTAAATTTTTAAATACATTATCTTTTGTTTATATGGGTGGGGCTCACAAAATTTGTACCATAACGCACTAGAAAACGTAACACACAAATTAAAATGCAACACACTGGACATTTTGTAACACGCTGGAACCCTGTAAAGGCAGGATTACATTGTATCAATATTTACTAAAAAATCTTACCACATTTAAGAGTAATGATGATAAATCGTATAAATCAACAATATTATATTTCCCTAAGTTATATTTCCTGGAAATATGACTATTTCATGAAAAAAATATGGTTTCCAGGATAATATAACTTAGAGAAAATATTGATGATATTAAACTTTTCTATAAAAAAAATTTTTGTGTATTAAATCGAGTAACTGTTTGTTTTTCTTAATAGATCTGTATAGCTTTTTCTTTAAATTACACATTTCTTTTATTCAGTTCGTTGTTCCCTTTAAGTTCGCAATATTCTTTTTTCAACCTGTAGTTTAGTGTTTCTATACGTCTTTGTTTATTTCTCATTGCTATTTCATTGTTTTCTGTTAAATACTCTAATCCTTCTTTTTTCTGTTCATCATATGTTTTCTTCTTCTTATTTTCTCTCCATTGTCTTCTTAGTTCTACTTGCTCTTCTGGTTCAAAATCTGCGATTCTTTTTCATTTTAAATTTGTCCTGGCGGCACTTTTTCTTTGCATTTCCTTGTATTTATTTGAATTTTCATTCTTCATCCTCTCGCGGTATCGTTTTTGCCGTTCAGCTGCGCTCGAAGGCATCTGTATAAAATAAGCTTCAATTGTTACTATGCAGGATATCTCAATAGTAAGATTACACACCGAACAGCATACTTACTGCATAAGTTTATTTACTACTTATATAAAAAATATCCGAAATAGAAGCTTTTGTAAATAACAATATAAAAATACAAAATGTAATTTTTTAGTTTTAATTTATTTGGTATTAAGTGCTTATAAAGCAACAGAAGGGAAGGCATGCATATAATTACACACACAATTATACACGTTTATTCACACGCAAGCAAATGTATTATCCCCTTTTGGACTCCGCCACAGTCGGTTAAAGACAATGTGCACCAAGCTTAATGTTATCCAGTGTATTACGTAACACATTACGTAACACAGCATAACACACCAGAGTGAACACACGAGAAAATTCTAGTGTTTACTTGACTATAGCAGCCGCATATTCAAAGATTTATTGGAAAGAAAGCCATAATATACGACACAAAAAGGTATTTATTTAGTATATATACTTCAATATAACGAAAGACAAACACTTACCTAGAAAATTATGTGTTTAATAACCAATTTTTTGGAGGGAAAAAACAATACACCAAATCACTTCACTTGTTTTACAAGACTGAAATGGTTGAAATGAAATGAAATGAAATGAAAAATTAATTTATTTCCACCAGAACGCACAGAATAATAATATATAGGTACACACAAAATAATAACAATAATAAAGAAAAATAAAACAGTAGCAACAATAATAATAATAGAAATCTGTGCGTCGCGGTGTAAAAAAGGCCCCGACTCAGTATAAAGTTGTGGGAGCTACCCACAACACTGGTATTCTGTCGGCACCTTGTTATGCGTAAGTCACGAACATCGGCGAGTAGGTACAAGAAATATAATAAAATGCAAAAATCAAAGCAAGAAACCAGAATATAAAAAGAAGGTAAAAATTGCGAAAATCTTGGAACAAATAATTTAAATGACATGCAGTGAAAGATTTAAGTGCTGTTAAAATGAAAACGAATAACTTCTATATCAACCACGAGAGCCCCGGTAAAACGACCAATCAAAACATGCTACCGCACCATCCGAAAATAATAAGTGAGTGAGTACATACATCCATAATACAATAAAATAGTATATATAATTAAAAATAAATATATATCATTTTTACATAAATTACATGTTATAATTCTAAAAAGATTTGTTTTCTTTTTGTTGAGACAGTAGGTATCCTTTATATGATAGTTTAAACGTATGTTTTGTTTTCAGGTCCCGAAGAGGTGGAGGAAGATTGTTCCAACATTTCGTTGCATTATATCTGAAACTGCCGCGGAAGGCTGCAGTTCTATGTTTTGGCATAGAGATCCGGTACAAAGAGGCTCGACTTTGGTATGCATTTTGGTCACGTAACCAAGTAATTTTCTTGTATAAGTACTCGGGGGAGCCTGTTTTGATTACATCAAACAACATGACAGTAAAATATAAACGCTGTCTGGCCGCCATTTTAAGCATATTTGCTTTATTTAAGAAGGGGGTAACATGTGCACGAGCAGGTACTCGAAAGCAAAATCTAGCACAAGCATTCTGTACGCGTTGAATTAGACGGTGAGATCTCATCAGCAGACACGGACCGTACACAGAAATGCAGTAGTTCAATTTGGATAAAACTAAACTCTCACAAAGTGCCACACGAAGATCCGTACTTAGCATATTTCTTATTTTATACAGAACCTTAAGCCTGTAAAAACAGCCACGAGCTAAATCAGAGACATGACTCTCAAACTGGAGTTTATTATCCATAGCAAGACCTAAGTTACGTGCTATGGGGACCAATTCTATACCTTTGCCTTGTATATTGACATTTAGTGCCGAGGATGTTATATTTTTGATTTGGTTTTTGGATCCTAAAACCAAGTATTTAGATTTAGAGGGATTGAGCACCAGTGAATTAAGTTTCGACCATTCCGATATGCGATCCAAATCATCATTGAGTTTATTCACCGCTGTCACTGCATCTTTTGGGTGGAAAGAAATGTATAATTGAAGATCATCAGCATATTGATGGTATTTACAATATTGTATGCCACCAACAACATCCGAACAATAAAGGATGAACAAAAGAGGCCCAAGAATAGATCCTTGCGGTACACCTCTTTGTACAGAGCAGAGGTTAGATGACAAAATGGAACCGTCAGATTTAATTATTTCGACCTTTTGAGAGCGATTTGATAAATAGCTATTAAACCACCTTATAGCTGGATTCTCAAGACCATAGTAAGCTAGTTTTGATAGAAGTAATGGAATACTAATGGAATCGAATGCCCTGGAATAGTCTAAAAGTGTTAGAATAGTACCCTTTCCAACATCCTGTGCAGCGAGAATATTATCAACCACGTCCAAAAGCGCAGTATGAGTACCACGACCCTTTCTAAAACCGGATTGAAAGGGGGATAGCATAGAATTGACTTCCAGGTATTTATAAAGCTGACCGTATATAACTTTCTCAAGTATCTTGGATAGGTACGGTAAAAGACTAATAGGGCGAAGATCTTTAATGTCAGATGGGTTATTGCTTTTAGGTATAGGTCTCACTAGAGCAGTTTTCCAGAGTTGGGGAAAAGTGGAGGTTATAATTGATTTATTTATTATAGCGGTGATAATACTTAAAGTTGTTGGTAAAGTTAGTATTATCATATCCATACTAATACGATCAATTCCCTGAGCATTAGTCTTAATAGCTAGTATAATTTTGGCAATTTGCTGATCATCAATAGGCGTGAAAGCAAGTGATGAGGGTCCAACCCTATTAAATTCATATTTGGTTAAAATAGATATGTCTACAAGATTACTGCCCGGTACGTCAAGAAAGAAATTATTAATTTGATTAGTATCGGTAAAATGTTCCGGGAGCTCGCATGAGCTTTTAAAATCAGGAAGCACATCTTTCTTTAAGTTCTTCCAGAGTGCTTTAGAACTATCCAGATTCTTGTTTATATTCTGCTCAAAGTATGCTTTCTTTTCTAAAAAGGTACTAGAGCTTACCAACTGTTTCAACACTTTATATTCATTCTTGTGACTGGGTATCCCGGAAAATCGTTGTTTTTTGTAGGCTTCGTCACGGAGTCTCATCATGTAACGAACGTTTGAGGTCAGCCAAGGTAAAGACTGCCTCTTAATAACGGTTTTTTTGATAGGGGCATGTAGATCAAATAATCCTATTATAAATTTACTAAAAAGATCCACCATAGTGTCAACAGAATCAGAGAAGAGTATAGCATCCCAATTCAAATTCTGAAGATCGTAGTTAAATGTTTGCATATCTATATTTTTTAAAGGTCTGTATATGATCCACCTAGGTTTTAGTTTCTTTTTTTTTAATTTAAACTCTGCGTACACCATAGCATGACCCCCCAGTTCAGGTATGTGATCGACGATGACATTAAATTGACACATGACGGCGGTTGGTAAACGGTGTTGCCACCCTACAAAATATATTCTAGTGTGGTTATCACTAAACTACGAAAGCTACCGTGTAACACATTACTTGTAACACACTAGAAGATTTTATGGGACATTTTTTTTATTTGTTGTTTTGTAAGCAATTATAATTTTTTGCGAGATTTACGGACAAAGATCTTTGAATTAACTCCCATACTAACAATGAAGACAAAAAGAAATGAAATTAACAGCGTAATAAAAAAATAAAAATTAAAACCTTATCGACGGACTGCGCTGGGACATTTATGTTTTGTATGGAGCAAATAAATTATTAAAAGTTTTATGAACTATATATATTGTGTAAATTGAAGATTTTGTGTATTTTCTTTGCAAACATCAATTTTGATGTATTTATTTTAATGCAACAAATAAAATTCCTTGATAGAAATTACCATAATATACTAAAATTTAGGAGCAAACAGGTGACCGCGTTTTTTTCTTTAAAGGTACATTTTATTTGAGCCCTACATGTGGGAGTGAATAAATAATTTAGTATTATTATTATAATTACAAAATCCTAAATGAATGCGGTATAGCTGCAGATTTAAATGAAACTTGTCTGATAAATAGATCACAGCCTGGTTTAAAAAATACGAAACTTTTTGGGACACATTACATTCGTCGAGAAAGCGGGTAGTTTGTATATTTTCATCGATAAATAGGTTGTTTCAAATAGAAACAAAGTTGCGTAATTTACGTTTACAATATTAAGGAAGTCCTTTTAAATTGACAATATGTAATGGATTATTATCATTTAGCCGAGACCTTCTGTCACCGAGCGAGTCATTGATCGACATCCGCACTACGTGACATTATGGGCAAAGAGTAAATAGATAATGCGGATTTGAATTGCATTTCTGCCTAGAAGAAAACGAAGTATTAGATATTCTGAATAGACTTAAACTAGCGTCCATTCGAAACTTAAGGTGGCCCTCTGTGGCCGGCGCAACTTCAACGCAAGCATAGTCTAAAAGCTTGTTGTTTCATCCAACGTAATGTTTGATTGCGAAAAAAGAGAGACAGCATCAGGGCCATCGGTTATCAGTCGGTAAATTCCGCTGATCACTCGCGGCCGCTTCGCTAGGTCGTCATTCATGATTTCGCATTCATAAAACTTGTTCCAGGAGTATACTTCTTGTGAAAAAATCTTACAAGTTTGTGAAAAAAAAGTTAGTTATTTAAAATCTCCAATACATTTGCAAGCCTGGTATCTAAATGTTTTCTTTACTTTTACAATTTATAGGTACATTAGATATGGCCAAAGTTCAGGCAAAAACGCTGTTTTTCGGAGGCTTTGACTGAATTTGTTTCACACTTTTTTTAAATTACACCTAGATACACGGCTAGATATAGCGCACAAGATACTAATTTGTTCAAAACATCTAACGAAAAATGTTTAAAAACGCCATAATAAGTACAGAGGTTTTGTATGAAAAGTATGACGACCTTTTGGACAACCCTATTATTTTTATGAATTCACTAATGAGACTGAGATTGGTCAGTTGACAAACCATACTGAAATCTGTCTGAGACAGAAGACTGTTGTCACAGTTTTACCAAATACTGTACTGTTGTTCAAGCAAAGAGGTTCAGTGGTATAGTAAGGGGCACGAGTCGTGAGCACAGATTGACAGCTGCGCAGTAGTTAATTTTTCGGTCTGTTTGGCGGAATGAAGAAGGGGGGAGCGCCGAGCTGCACACGATTGGTTCGTCAGTCGATGCTCGGCGTCTATTGGATTCTTGCGTGTCATTTGGCTACTGTGATTTGTCCAAAAGTGACATGCGCGAGCTTGCCCCCATAACTGCCTATCTGTGCTCACCACTCGTGCCTCATACTGTAGTACGATAACTGCGACAGTATACCCTACAATGAACTGGAGCTTCTGGTGAAGGGAAATATCGAGAGGAAACCATAGTACTCGCTTGTCTGGCTACCTCCCTCAAGTCCTGTGCGTTCCATCTTCCTAGGCTTGAAAGGTCAGCATAGTGTGCAGGTCTCATAATTTGTATGCTCTGAAATTATTTTTAATGTATTGAAACTGCAATATAAAAATGTCATAAGTGTATGTATTATGTTTGTCCACGCATATCTCCGAAGATATTAATCGGATAGTGACCATTCTTTTTTATTGGTTTACATTTACTTCAAGTTAGGGAACAGTACAAGTTTCATCGAAATCGATTCAGTAATTTTCAAGATATGGACAAATATGTGTGACGGCCTGGCTTATTGATACGAGCTACAGGTATAATGTCAAAAGAAAAACATCTCAAAACCTTGGTTAAATTCTAGTGCATATAAGAAAAACTAAAAAGACGAAAATAAAAGTAATTTAAAAAAAACGACTGCAAAATACACTAAACATTATGAAATAACTCTAGTGTGACAATGATTTGAAGTCAGCGAAATATTTTTAATGGAACATGTGCGTGCGTGCTCTTTGACTTCAAATCAGTCTCAGATTAGAGTTATTTCATTCTTTTTAGTGTATTTTGACGTCGATTGAATTTTTTGAAATTACTTTTTTATTTTACTTATCTGCTACACGTTGTCTTTGTCTTTAAATATTATTTAACATTCATTTATCATTGACACTATCATCGCATCTCCATTAAGATTATTGATACAATTTTATGAAATTGATATTTTATCTTGACACGTGAAACTTTGATTTATTGCCAAAACTTTGTCCAGATAGATAAATATATTACAACACTCTTGATCCCCTTGCCTAACGAAGGTAACCTTAGTTAGTACCCTTGGTACCCTTAGTACCCTTAGTACCCTTAGTACCCTCAGTACCCTTAGTACCCTAGTACGCTTAATACCCTTAGTATAACCCGTGTGCTAAACACCTCCAGTGCTTTCCGGTAGCTGCCTTTGACTGCAAGTTCCCATATAGTCATACCACAGAGGATTGTATTATAATCTGTGGTCATACCTTACGCTTAACAGATGCCAATGCATAGTGGCTGAAACTGGAACTTAGAATATTCCTAAGTGTAGTTTATGAAAAATCTATGAAAGGCTCATATTTTCAACTAAAATTCAAAATTCAAAAAGCATTTATTCAATTTAGGCCCTGATAAGGCACTTATGAACGTTAACAAATGGCTCTACACCGGTTCCAAATACAACTTGAACTGAGAAGACTCCGGCAAGAAACTCAGCAAGTGTTTTTTTTTTAAGTACAAATGTTCCCATAAAAAACTGAAACAATTAAACAGTCACATCTATTCGCATTATAAAAGTTTATTCTACATAAGGTCCTAAGAGCGAACGATCACCTATTGTCAAGAACTGGGCCACCGAGCGGTCTGGTGTCATATAGTACTACGTAGTAACTATTTAGTAATCTGTGGTACTACATCAACCTAATTGGGATGTAGACTAGACTTGTGCGAGATTACTTGATGAAGTACATAGCGTACTTACACTCGTGTTTTAAATTAAACAGATCCTGTATAGAATCACAGGGACACTATCTACGTCAGTCTTAATTTTACAGATGACTGGTGTAGTGACCCTTCCCGGCTTTGATGTGGCACTGTGTCATACAGACTGCGGGCGTTATTTATTTTTAACATATGTACAGCGAAAAAGATTGAAAATGCAATTTATTCCAAGTTTCTTGTAAGATGACATGGGACACCCTTGGATTTCAACAATTTCTATTTATTTCTACTTTTGTTCCATACAAAAGTAATCCTCAGTTTCCTCTCTGGATATGACACTAGAGCAATGATTATTTTACTATGCAATCTGTGAGTACCACTGTATGTCTCTCGGTTTTGTTTTTCTCCATAAATTAATTATTATAAGAATTAGGAGCCTTCTCAAATCAGAAAACTTACCAATTTTATCGCCCTTATCAGACGTCCAACGAACAAATTTAGCGAATATAAAAAACAAAGGAAAACCGACAGACATAGCCAAAGCCGTTCTTATTATTATGACTCTTGTTTTTTTTTTAATCGATCCAGTTTTGGAGGAGAAAACCGGGGATTACAAAATAGCGATTTCGTCTAATTTAAATAGGATATAATTGATCCAAGCTGTAGTTGTCTCTATCGCCCTCGGTGGCATAGCTCTGGCACAGCGCGACAGCAATAGATATGGTTAAAACCTATTTTTCAAATTTATTGCAAAGGGACAGGCGGCGTGTGCTTAGGAATAAGGAACCCTAAAATTAGACTAAAGACGAACTGACCTCAACATTAATAATTCAATAACCTATAATATGCATTGAACAAACATGTAATGTACAAAATGACAACCCGACACATCGACGTCGATAAACAGATTATCAAACTTGAAGAAGGGACTTGCCATGTGAAAGCACCAGCCATGTGGTACAAAAGACTTCAAATACTGATGAACTTGTGTGTACAGTAAATATGTAGGTAATTGTAAGTGGGCAGAAGACATTTATAAATAAATACATTTATTAGTTTTTTTTTTTTTTTTAGTGTTTTAAGTTCCCTTTTTTAGTGTTTTAAGTTCCCTATTAGTTAAAGAGAATAATAAAATCTTTTAGAATTTACAAATGCAGCCCTTTTATAATGATGATTTTGAAAGTCCATTTTGAAAGTAGTGGTATATGAAAGTATAATATTTAGTATTTTGACATTTCAAACCACCATATTTTAGTACTTACGGAACATTAAAATTTTAGTCCCGAAGTTTTTTTTCTTTTTCATTCTATCTCGTTGCCTCATCTGACGTTATGGCAATCAGCGCCGAACAAATTATTGATATCTGATTTCGGAGTTTCGATACAGATCATGTGTATGGTAGGCAGTAGCGCCAGCCTGATAAGTGATAGCAAAATCTACTACTGCTGAAATTTAAAGGAAGCGACATGTGGGCATAGCGCTCGTTGCGGCCACACTGACAGGTGTACGCCAGGCGTCAAATGCGCGATATGTTGCAGATATTCACATCCGCAATCGCGAAAAAGCCGCAGCCGCATCCGCATGTGCAATAATCAGCGCGGAGCTTTTGTGGAGTGGATGTTGTGCAACCATCTTTCTCATTTATTAATTTATTAACATCTGCAGTTAATCCTAACTAATATTATAAATGCGAAAGTAACTCTGTCTGTCTGTCTGTTACGCTTTCCCGCTTAAACCGCTGAACCGATCGCGATGAAATTTGGCATGCATATAGCCTATGGTATGGAGAAGGACATAGGCTACTTTTTATCCTGGGAACGCGGGTAAAACCGCGGGGGACAGCTAGTTAATGTATAAGCCATCAATTAGTACAAATCTTAGTTATAAAAAATTCAGTGGTGTCCGGGAAAACTCGATACAAGCCATATGTCCGGCGTTTTTGAACTTTTTGTCCAGCGTAGGCAATTTAGGTGATGCAAGACCTATACCGCATACTACAGGCTCAATCATATCTAGTATAACTCCAGATACATCCGAATAGCAACGCCAGGTGAATTACCTATCCAGACATCGTCATCACAACGTGTCTATTCTCGTAATCCACTTAATCAGATCATTCACACTTGACCGGAGTCGCCTCCTTAATTAAAGTCTACAGTAGGGTACTCGCATTTGGACTAATGGCTGCAAACTATTTTATTAAGAACTTAAATATATAACGTTAAAGGGTATCCTTATAAGACCTTTTGTACTATCATAGAAAAAAATTGTAACATGAGTATCCCGCTAGAAGCGCTGCTGTACCAATTCCTATGGAGAAATGTCGTAAACGTAAACGCGATAGTAAGCGTTTACTAACGTCAATTCGTTACACTCGGGGTTCAGATCGCAAAAGTGAAAAGTTTAAAATAATATAAGTAAGTGACGTGAAAAGGCCAAACATAGTCAGATTGTCCAAAAAATATTTCAAAAATGTAACCTTGCTGAGTTTCTTGCCGGATTCTTCTCAGTTGAAGGCCGAGTTCCGAACCGGTGGTAACTTTAGTATATGTGACCTGAATAAGTGCCCTTCTGGGGCCTAAATTGTATAAATGACTTTGAAATGAGCAAAAATTACCTTCATTGAGCAAAAATTTGGTATGTTTTTTTTTTAATATGACTATGTCGGTAAACAAGCATACGGTAAGCGGTTACCGTAGCCACATGGACGCAACACACGAAGCATCGCTCACGCGTTACCGACGTTTCCCCCCTCCCCAATGAGCTCTAGTGACCTTACTCATGCACGGGAACACAACATAAAGTTATTTGGCTGCGGTATTCTGTACGGTGGAGGTACTTCCCCAGTCGAGCTGCTCGCCGAGCGAATAAACGGTACGCTCTACCTCTCTTATTTATTTTGAGCTGAATCTTTTTATAGAGAGTTAATATACTTGATTTAGTCTCCTCTTTCGGATAGACATACCCTTTCCTTTACATTATGTATACATTCAGCTTTTTAGACACCTCTGAAAGTCTAAGCTACTGTTCAGAAATCCGCCTTCAAATGAGAATAACTGGCAAGAAATCAGTAAGATAAACATTGTTTGAATTGAAAGGATTTGATGCTTTTCTTGGGGATAAATCCTGTATATGATTTATCTGTGTGCTTAATTTCATCCAAAACCGCTCAACCAAAAGGACATGCATGACTTATTACCTACCTACAGGAATGTTTGAACCTCAACATAGTCATTTGCTGGGAGTGCTGATCGGTACAAGAGTTAACCTGATTAGCTAAAAAGAAGACTACGACACAGATGTACGAGCAGGTGTCAGGAATCTATGGTATGGAAATGGACATAGACTACTTTTTATCCCGGGAACAAGGGTGAAACCGTAGTTTCTAATAAATAACTTACATGAGTCATGTGCAAAATCCTTATTGGTAACATAAGGAGCGTGTTCATTGACGAACTTCATCCAATATTCGTACGGCTTTACGGATAATCCTTTATTTGTCGTACTGACCTCGTACGCGCATTAATTAAGACTGCGTATAAAGCAAAATAACAATCTTAGAATTGAAATTTAACCAAGTAAATAGTATTTAAATGAAAAAATATTTTTATATGAGTATTTTCATTATATACGCGAGGGTTCTGCCTGAGCAAAAACATAATGGAATGAAATTTCCTCGATAGAAAAAAATCACAAAGCTACCTCTAATAATAATGAATTTTTGGTTTTATTCGTTCATGGTGTATCAAATTAAGACAAAAATTCGATAAATAATATCACTAACATATGACCTAGGGCTGCTACTAACGATTTTTTAAAATATTCTATACTTTACGAGTTATTTAGATAAAAAGCGCTTAGTTCATTTTTGTTCCACGAAACACGCTATCTCCATCTCATCTGCACGCGAAGATTAGACATAAGTTTGTTTCATCTGACATTGCCATATTTTTCTGGCTTGGTACGCACTCTTAAAACAGAATGTAAAATATTTAGCTGATATAAAATGTTTTTACTTTACCTATAATGTAAAATGTAACACATTCTTTTGTACCTACCCCAACTAAGTACTGCAATTGCGGAATTCATTTTTCGAAATCTTGGCAGATCCTGCGTAGGTAATTCCAATATTTTATGGTAAAATAGTCAGTCATTCATATTCAATTCATTAAAATATTAGGAATTAATAGATTGCATAAGATCTGCTGTAAATTCGAAAAAATAAATTCCATTAGCAATATTGTTCGAGCTTCCTTTTAAGCCCCCCTTGCTATGAAAATCCATAGAAATCCTGTGCAATAGGGTAAAAAAATATTATTCTTAGTCTTAGTCCGTCCGTTAGATTATCAAATCACACGGACGGACACGTATACAAATCATAAAAAAATTACAAAGATGAAGCGAGTCAAAGTTCTGGAGTGGGTGGGGGTCGTGACGTCACTTTAGAGTAGAAAGAAAAAGTGTACTCTAACGTGACGTCACGCGGAACTTCAACGCACGATATCTTCGTATTTCTTTGTTTCATTGACAAAAGAAAAAATACGTGTCTAATATTTTTTGATAATGTAAACAGCTTATAACATCATGGTGAAATTCAATACAATTTTTCAGAAAAAATCTAGATCCGTTTCAAGTTGTTTGATCTAATTTCCACTTGCATAAATACACAAAATATTATGCAGATGAAGATGCGTTGAATCTAGATAAATATTTTGCAAAGGCAGGTGCATTTACATTTTCATAAATAATATAATCATATCAGTAATATTTGAAGAAATGCTGATTAAATACTTATTAATCAACGCTTAATCAATGACTAACTAGACAATGACTTACGTGACTTGCATGACTGTAAAAAAAGTTACTTTTCAAAGCGTAGCCTTTTCAGAGGGTAGCTGAAATCCTGAAAAAAAATCTCGATCATTTTCTTCGATATTTATTATGCAGTTCAAACTATGAGGGCGCTTTGAAATAAGTCGCTCGAAGCAAGCGCAGAAAGACTAATTCTGCAACTGCGCATATTTTTAGAACCATGGAATAAAAATGTAAGCGATGTAAGCTCAGTGTTAGTTACGAATGTCATGGCGAAGATCGCGGGTTCAAATCCTCCAATGAGCTTAAGCTTTCGGTGAAGGAAACCATTCCACGTTTTGGTTTTTGGAAATCTGTTGCCAAAGACTTTTCTGGCGTATTCTGTAGCTGCGCTTTCAGCCTAAGGCCACATCATGGTGAGATCAACAAACTCATTAAAAAATATAGTACGTAACGTGACCCGTTTTCAAGTAAAACAGTCCAGCGAAGAAATCTTCAAATAATGAATAGTTATTTCGATTTATCACCTTGCTATATCGTGTGAGTGACGTCTACAAGGTATCATACGTACATCAGCAATAATTATAAAAGATTACAATTATGATTACATAAATTATGTCCAGTTATAAATTTTGGAGTATTTAGATAAGTTTGGTTCTTAGCAGTACAATCAGACAGTGCCAGTTTGCTTCTTTTCTGCTTATTTCCCACAACTGACAATGCGCACTGATTGGCTAAGCCAAGGACATTGCGTTCAGATTGGCCATGTCAAGAACACACGATGCAGTTATTGGGCCTTACTCCTCAAAATCAGCGCAAAAGCACACTGACTAGTTGCGGAATTCGATAGCTCGGTACCACTACTCTAACTAAAGCGATTTTTCCTCGATGGACAGTGCTCCTTTCTTGTAGGCTTTGTAATATTCGGTAGCAGATTTACAATCCGTGGTGATGGTGGCTACTTGCCAATAGGTGGACTGCCTGCTTGCCAATCTCCTCGTATTACCTAGTAAAACCTTTAATAATTTTGACTCCTGCTTTCGAGTTTTACAGAAGGGTAAATAGAGGTGGGTGTAAATAGTTTAGATTTTAGATAAATACTAGCTGCCCGGCGCGACTTCGTTCGCGTGGTGCTACCCTACCCTACCCTACCCTATCTAAACCATCTAGGGCGTCACACAAACGCATACAAAAAAAAACAACGTGTTTGTCACTGAACTCCTCCTAAACGGCTGGACCGATTTGAATGTTTTTTTTGTATGCGTTTGGGTGGCGCCTTGGATGGTTTATATTCACAAATCAGCCCGGCAGATGGCGCTGCAGTCGGTATCTAGGTTATATTATCAACTGCAGCGCCATCTGCTAGATTAAGGGGCGGTCCTGTCACGATTTCAAACGTCGAATGTACTCACACTAAAAGCTCAGAGTATATAAATACTGCTAAAAGGTATCCAAATTACTTGTTGATATTCATATTTTAACCTTTATTGTTTTTTAATTCATCATTATTAGCTTTTGATCCACCTACATACTACCACAAACGGATAAACAGACAGACACGTGTTCAATCAAGCACTTGGTAAGCTAAGCTGCAGCTTAATTTGCAATTCCTCATTAAAGCTCGTCCGCTTACAGTTAGCTGTATAGTATAAAGTGCGGAGTGGTGTGCCCACATCCCGAGTGTGATTTTTATTACTAAATTAGGTGACCTGCGCGTAGCAAGACTTGGAGTTTATACCTAAGTGACACACGGCTGTTAAGGAATGCCAATAATTCACACTTTTGCAAGGTTATTACAAATTTTTTGTTCAAAGAATTTTCAAAGGAGTTTGCAGGTCGTGGATTCGATTCCCACACAGGACATGCATTTGTGTGCATGAACATGTCTGCATGTCCTGAGTCTGTGTGTAAGTATGTATTTATAACCAAAAAGTAGTATCAGTTATCTGGTTTCCAAAGTAGAAGCTCTTAGTTTGGGATCAGTTAGCCGTGTGTGAGGAATGTCCCAGGATATTTATTTATTTAAAGTTGATTGCAATAGGTTTGAAACAAAAGAATGAACGCACCAACCAATAACTTAGCGAACTTTCATACTTTCGTGACATTTCCTCAACTACGATGATCTAAAAGATAATAATAAATATCCAGACAAGATAATTACTAATCAAATAACCATTTCGTATTAATTTAATTTAGTTTTGTTTGAAGTTATTGATTCCAAGTGCAGTTACGTTATGACATTAGAAAAGGTTGACATCCCGGGCTATGATTTTTCATTTAATTTGCTTTAGTGATTAAAATGAATAAATAATTAAGTGACTATAAGCGCCTTTGCACATTATAAGAAAATTTCTTGTGTCTGATCAGACATGTCTTATAAGACATTCAGTCGCATTGGTTGTTATATGAGACCGTGCACATTACAAGAAATTTTTTCTTATGTCTGATCAGACACGCGTCGTCGTCGGCTGCATATTCGACGTCGCGCCTACGCAAGACGTCTTGCTTAGACACGACATCTACTCATATATGGAAACTAGTTCGCGCGTGCACATTCGTCGTGGCTGCATCAGCCAAAACAACTATAGTGTCCACGCTTTTATTTCGTGTTTAGAATGTTAATTTATTTATTTTATTTAAATCAGCTCAATTTTAATTTTAATACAATAACTTTTATTTTTATTACTGTTTCATTTTTCATGTAACCCAGTTATGTCATTTTTGTCAAGTTAAGAAGTGGATTAATGTTGTTTGAATAAAATTAATAGTAATTTTTATTTTTTACGTTAATTAAACTTTTATCAAACATGTAATGTTACATAAGTAAAATAAAAATGAATATATTGAACATTTAAGCTCTATAGTCTCATTGATTCTTGTCATATTTAATGGATGTATCCAATAATGCCTACAACTACGGCCGTTTTCTATGTCTATGGTACAAGTCAATCACTGTAAACTCTGTCGTCTGTCGATTTGGTACGCGTGTATTGTCCGTCCGTGAAATATGGTTACAGACAGCGGATAAGACGTCTTGCATGAATGTGTACGATGAACCAGACAAGAAATTTGTCTTGTCGAACGGTCGTGTCTGATAATGTGCAAAGGCGCTAAAATGTTATCATTGATTCAGCCGCCTTAGCCAACCTATTGAAAAGCTGTCATTTATTCAAATAATATACTAAGTCGGTACTACGTAAAGAACCTGCCATGAATTTACCGGTGCCCTGCCCACTGTTTCACCCGCAACATAATGGCGTGACAGTACTCCTGATAGTATTGCCCTGCCCATAAAATAATGGCCTCATAACTCGCCAAATGTGTATGTGATTCAAAACGTAGCTATAAGTAAATTATTACTCTTGTATGCAATTCCTAGGGCGTGTCATTGAATTGTATTGTATTTTTGCTGACACTCCTATCCGTCTGTATGTCACAACGTACCTATTATCACTTTAACAACGTGTATCAGCCGTTGTTAGTAGGCTGAACAATTCGTTGGGCGGTGCATGGGACAGATAAAAATAAATAAAAAATAAAAATATGTATAAAACCCGGGTCATATGTGTGTTATATATCAGTAATTGCATGGATGCGCATCGGTGTAGATATTGTAATTAATTTATTACATAAATGTTTATGCTAAATTAACTCTTATATATTGTTTTGCTGTGTAAACGAACATTTGTTTTTTAAATATGATTGCGTTTGTTGTGATTTTTTTGGCCAGTGTTTTTGGTGAGTTTTTATTAATATTTTCTTCTTTTTTTTATATAATTAGAGATAAGTTTCATTCAATTTCAAATTCAATTATAATGTGTGTGTATATTATCGTTTTAGTTATTTAATTATTTTTTTTTTTTTGATTCATCTAATATATTTTATTCAATATACCTAAATATCTACAATCAATTTCTCAGAATAATCATCATATTTTTTATTCTTTAATAATATTTTTTACGACTGGAACGAATTAGGTCCTTCAAAATATATGATCGTAAATATTTATTCCTTGGATTCATATAAATATTTTACAGAATAAATTACTAATCACTGCAAAACTTTGAAAGGCATGAAAGTACAACTTATATTCTCTAACCAACACTGAACTCGTTTTTTTATTTTCATCTATGCTCATTTTTTTTTAAATTAGTTATTTATTACTTTCACACTTGAAAGTCATATAGAAAATAATTATGTATGATACCTGTACGTGGTGGATTATTTACTCTGTGCTGGTACTTATAAACTTTAAAAATAATTACATTAACGTATCATAGATCGAAATGGCCCTTAAGGCCCATTGCCCCTTGGCCTATTATTGTATTTATTCGCCATAATCTGTGCCATAACGTAAAGTCGTAGACTTCGTAGATCTTTCGTAGCAGATGAGATCTCTTCTCAATAAAGTGTCTTAGGTACGAAATAATAACATTTAAAAATCTTTTTGAAATCTTTTTAGGCTTTGATCTTTTTTCGCCATATAACTTCGGCTTTCTACTAACTGTTCCATCTTCACCATGAAGCCATATGGGGTACAGTCCAGAGGTCGAACCACAAGCTCTTAAAACAATATTATTATAACCTTATTTGACTTTTGTCTTTCTTTGACATCCGGCGTCAAAACGGGACAAAAGACAAATAAGGTTATATTACTGTTACTGCAGCGCATCGGGGATGTTTACTGAGGCCAATATATATTGTTTTCAAGCCATATTAAGAAAAAGAGTGGCCTCCCTGATGCGTCGAGTGCGAGACAGTACTAGCGGCCTCCTAAACAACGTACTATACAGATGCGAGATGCGACTGTCCAGTTGTGCGACACTGGAACACCTTGCACATGGGGTCCAGGGTCGCACTTGTTAATCTTAGGTAATAATGTAAAGTTTTTTTAGTTTATTCTCCCTACTAACATAGTTTTAAGCACGTACTAACAATATTATGGATGAATATTATCTGATTTAAATAAATAAATAAAATTAACCTTGTTTTAAGAGCTTGTGGTAGACCACCAGGGCTCAAGTCTTCAAGTCAATTTCGGAAACCCGGTTCAATTCACCTTTAAGTTTGAAGTCGATTTAACTTATTTTTTCTATACGAGTAGGCTAAACAGGTGCAAGCAAAAAAAATTAAGGTTTATCAATTTTGACGATGAACTTTAATTTATAGATGAAACTTTCTCTTCTTTTATTGAATTTAAAAAATATTGAACTTGATACTTTTAATGTGTCCCCGAATCAGTGTAATGTGAGCGTAGCGACATCCTAAGTCTATGATTATACGTATTTTTTTTTAATATTCTGTGTGGGACCATAAACATATTTTAGTCTTCTTCTTACATGCTTGTGTTTTTAGTCGACTTCAAAATAAAGATGGTTTTTGACCGACTTCAAAAACGAGGAGGTTATCAATTCAGATGTTTGTATGGTTTTTTTTTTTTATTTATGTTCTGGCATAACTCCGTCATATATAGACGGATTTGCAAAATCCTTTTTTTGTTCGAAAGGGGATTATTCCGAAATGGTCCCATATACTTTTCATATAGATGAAACTAAAAATTCAAAAATAAATTAACTTTTTAACAAAAAATAAACCGCCTTCAAAGTACACTAAAAAGTATGAAATAACTCTTATGTGACACTGTTTTGAAGTCAGCGAAATATTTTCTATAGAACACGTCATGCGATTTCGCTCACTTCAAAACAGTATCAGATAATAGTTATTTCATACTTTTTGGTGTACTTTGAAGGCGGTTTATTTTTTTGTTAAAAAGTTAATTTATTAATTCGTCTGTATATATTTTTTTATATTATGTTCACCGATTACTCAGAAACGGCTGATCCGATTTGGATGGTATAAACTGTATTGTATTACAGTAGTTCTCACGGTGGTCCGACATAAATTTTATCATGATCGGACGGTGGATTTTCAAAGTCAAAGCCATTAATACAATTTAGGCCCTAGTAGGGCACTTATGAAGGTCAAAGCTACTGAAATTACTACCAGTTCGTAAGTCGGTCTTCAAGTGAGAAGAACAGGCAAGAAACTCAGCAAGGGTACATTTTTTAAATATTTTTTGGACATTCAAAGCTAATATATATAGTCAATTAGATTTGATTCCTCAACGGAAAAAGGCAAAAATATCGCGATTGAAGAGTGTTATTCAATATTGTTGCCTGTATTGATTAATAACTAGCTGTCCCCCGCGGTTTCACCCGCGTTCCCAGGACAAAAAATAGCGTATGTCCTTCTCTATGCCATAGGCTATCTGCATGCCAAATTTCATGATGATCCGTTGAGTAGTTGAGGCGTGAAGACGTAACAAACAAACTCACTTTCGCATTGCAAATATTAAGTTAGGATAGGATATGCATATCCTTGGTCTGTGACGAATCTTGATAGATATTGGAAACGGATGAAATTCGACATTGAAAATAAAACCTTTTTACAAAAAAAAACCGCCTTCAAAGTACACTAAAAAGTATGAAATAATGACTTAGGTGTCAGATTAGTGTTAAGGTGGTTTAATATTTCCATAAAAAGTTTTTTATTAAAAGTCAGCTACACAGATGACACCGATTTGTATCCGGTTTTAAACTGCAAGTCGGTCCGATTTTACGCCTACTCGGCGCAAACGTCCAAGATTTGCTTTCAGCGCATTTTCATTTGGACTCGCTGACTTAATTACATTTTTAGGGTTCCGTACCTCAAAATAAAAAAACGGAACCCTTATAGGATCACTTTATAGTCCGTCTGTCTGGCCATCTGTCAAGACCCTTTTTCTCAGGAACGCGTGGAGGTATCAAGCTGAAAATAATAAAAAATACTCAGGTCTGCAATCCCTTGGAGCAGTGAACAAATCAAACTTCTAAGTGAACGCAAAAAAAAGATACGGTCCCCATTATGTACCTACTTCTCGTTGACCTAGAATTATGAAATTTGGCAAGAAGCAAGGTTATGTATCCCAAGTAAAGGATGAATACCCAAAAACCGACAACATCACAAAAACAAATAACAACATCGGAAAAAAGGCGAAAAATCTTCGAGACTCGATTCCCGTGATGAACGAACTATTTACATACCTACAAGTCTGTACGGAACCCTAGGTGCGCGAGTCCGACTCCCACTTGGCCGGTTTTTTTTGAAGGCGTAATAGTTAGTCATTACATTGCATTCATTATGTTATGATTCTTATCGTCTTCTTATAGGCAAGTTATCCATTTACATAACATTGCATTCAACATTTTTTTTTTTATGTTATGATTTTCATCGACTCTTTTAAGAGTGCGTACCAAGCCAGAAAAATATGGCAATGTCAGATGAAATAAACTTATGTCTAATCTTCGCGTGGAAATAAGATGGAGATAGCGTGTTCCGCGGAACAAAAATGAACTAAGCGCTTTTTATCTAAATAACTCGTAAAGTATAGAATATTTTAAAAAATCGTTAGTAGCAGCCCTAGGTCATATGTTAGTGATATTATTTATCGAATTTTTGTCTTAATTAGATACACCATGAACGAATATAACCGAAAATTCATTATTATTAGAGGTAACTTTGTGATTTTTTTCTATCGAGGAAATTTCATTCCATTATGTTTTTGCTCAGATAGAACCCTCGCGTATATAATGAAAATACCCATATAAAAATATTTTTTCATTTAAATACTATTTACTTGGGTAAATTTCAATTCTAAGATTGTTATTTTGCTTTATACGCACTCTTAAGGCAAATAATCCATTTGTATAATGTAGGGTTGAGAAAAGAATTTTCTGTTATTCAAAAACTACTCATAAAGCCGCGGAGTTAAATGCTCCGAAGATCTATTCCGGATGTACGAGAATCGAGTATGGTAATGATGGACGATCGGTATTTATTCTCGAATTTCTATTTCGAAGTATTCAGTACTTCATCCTTTATTATAATTTATTCTGACCTTCAACAAATCAACAATGGAATCTGATATGTTCTTTAAATTTATTACATGATAACTAAGTAATTAATAAAAACCTACTAAAATGTAAGTAGGTTAGTAAGTGCTCTGTGTAGCGGAAAATATTCGTATGAACATTTTTTTTTTTTTATTGTTTATAGGCCTGTGTTTGACCGCAATCTCACCATGGTAAGTGATGATGCGGCCGAAGGTGGTAAGCACACAAATCCCAGATGGAACTGGCTCTCAAGTGCAGCTGTCGGAACACACCGAAAGGTGCTTGGCGACAGATTTTCAACTTGAGGGTGGTAGCCAGCCAGGCGGGTACTACAAAGTACGCTACCACCGTGCTATGGTTTCCTCACGATGTTTTCCTTCACCGAAAGCTCAAGCTCATTGTAGGATTCGAACCCAGGACCTTCATCTCGGTATCCGATGTTTCGTGACATTTCGTGGCTCATTCGATGCAATTTAGAAAAATATGTGGTAGTAATAAGTGGATATATGAAATAAATTATTATCGTTATTACTATTATTAAAACCTAATAATTAGGCGTGGTGGAGTATTGCCCATTCCCTTTCACCCTCATTTGTGAAAGGAGGCCTGTGCTCAGCAGTGGGACATTATAGGCTCATGATGATGATGATGAATAATTAGGCAATTAATTAAAATTATTTTAAAGAAAAACTACACAATCTTAAAACGTGAAATAACGTGTCTGCTATATAATTTTCGCTTACATTAGTATCAGATTATTTTATTTATCATATGAGAATATATACATATATACCTCTACTATACAAAATAGATTTAAACACAGACGGTATATTTATAAATATTTTTATTCCATGTGCTCCGTTCAAAAGAGTTCCGTTTCCGGTGTTAAAAGTGACAATATGCATCTTGCTTGACCTTAAACCTTTGAGAACATTGCGAAGTTTCTTGCCTGTTCTTCTCAATTGAAGGCCGACTTACGAACTGGTGGTAACTTCAGTAGCTTTGATCTTCATAAGTGTCCTACTAGGGCCTGAATTCAATAAATGGCTTTGACTCCTGACTCTATTATCTATTTTATTCGACACGCTACAACAGTCCCAAAGATAATTTTATTTAAAAATACCCCCGTCACCGTATCGTAATTCTGACAATAAATATTAATGAAGGGCTTTATGTCTAAACTTTGTTTGGAGGAATTCTAAAAGGATTTTAATGTATAATAAGTTTGGGTCCTCCCTCAGGAATAGGAGTATTAAATGGCGTCTAGCTGGACCCGGATTTAATCTGCTACTTAGTTCTCCAAATTTTAAAGCAAAAATATTTTACTTTAAATTACACTAAAAAGTATGACATAACGACGTAGGAATTCTAATTTGACACAGTTTTGAAGTAAACGAAAAAATCTGCGGTAGTTTGTGCTCTTTCGCTGACTTCGGATAGATTCTTTCCGCTACAAAATATCTTTAAATAGTCTTAAATTAAGTTATTGGCATATTTTTTACAAATTATATTACACAACCTTAGATAATGCTGTAGTTTTTTTCCATATTGATTTTTTTATTTGGTTTGCTTTTGTCACCATAGTATGATGATGATGTGGTAGAAGCTGGTAACCACAGAAATCATAGCAGGAAGCTGGCTCTCAAGTGCAGCTACCAAAACCCCATAGTAGGTACTTGACCAACGATCAACTTGAGATTTGATTTGATGATTGCATTCACCGAAAGCTCTGCTCATTGTAAGATTCGAACCCAAAACCTTATCACAGCATTCACGTAACTACTACTGACACTATAAGAATATAATTTTAATGATGACTTTTATTGTTTCAGGTCTAAGCCATCAAGCTGATTGGTCATATAATTGTAAGTAAAAGTTTAAAATATTTATTAAGTTTTTTTATACATTAGCATCTCCAATGTAGCTGATCGGTGCCTCCATAATACACTATATTGCTTATCACTCATAACGTCAATCCAGGAATATCCTCTGCGAAGCGTAGACCTTCAAAGATTTCCAGAACAAACTGCCTACTGCACTATCATACTAAAAAGATAGTTTTTTTATTTTTATACCACTAAGGTGGCAAACAAGCATACGGCCCGCCTGATGGTAAGCAGGATGAACCACCAGGGGTATCACTCGCGCGTTGCCGACCCTGCAGAAATCTCTTCACACCCTTTTTGAAGAACCCCATGCTGTACTCCATCGGGAAAACCACGGCAGGGAGCTCATTCCACAGTCTGAGCGTCCGCGGAAGGAAGCTATAATAAGAATATTTTTATTTAGATGAAACTCAATGGCCTGGAGTATGCACAACGGGTGAGCAACAGTCTCCGATCAACATCATGACCAGTTCCGCTGTGCTTGACAAACATGGCGCCCATTTGAGAGGACCTCTCGAATTCCGAGGCTATACCCACGTGAGGGTATCAGCTAGGAACAACGGGCACACTTGTGAGTATCTGTGTATGGGTGGAATACCATAATAATTCCGAGTACCATAGTAAAGACAGCTATTTACTCTCTTCTTGTCTCTAAAGGATTAGTGGGGAATCTTGTATCAAAAGCTACTGCTTCGAAAGATACACACGAGATCCAGTTACCTTCTTTGTTTGCTCATCAATTGGTTAGATTCAGTTAGACGAGTCAATACCACAAAATATTATTTATCCACTGGTATCAGTTTTGTAGAGCCTTTGTTTTTTGGCCTTTCCTCACCCCTAAAGGTCTTCTTTAATTGAGGACTCTCTCTCAGCTCTTATAATTTTCTTTTATGGTGCACAGGCAACTTTTATCTTCTAGCCTTCTTCATCATCAAGTATTGACATTGTTATATTTATGACAGTGAAATGGACAAATGACCCAGAGAGTCCAGCGCCAGTGCTATCTGGCGGTCCTCTGCGTGGGAACTATACCTTCCTGCAGTTCCATCTCCACTGGCTATCAGAACACGCCATCGATGGCATGAAGTAAGTACCTTATGTCCTGTTGCGAGAGTTGTATTAAAAAATGTTATTAATTTAAGTTTTCTCCCTTCGTTAAAATAATGGAAATTCAAGTTTTATGATTCGTCATCATCAGCAAGTCTAGGGGACGTCTAATATTAAAGGCATTTAAGACCCAAGTCAAACATGTAGAGACATTTGGGAAGGATTTCACATACCTTTGAATTTGGTTTCTCGAGTGAGCATGGATGGTCCTCAAGAGGATTTCCTTCACCAAAAAGTGAGTGGTGAAACTGCAATGTTACAATTGCAGTACTGAAATCTGCGGCCTCGGTGCATTTGCTTCTAGTCTCTTGTGCTTTTAGGCTCCATTATGTCTCTTTCTCTCTGTCGTTTTTCACGGCACGAGCATGGAATAAACCCAAAATTTATTTGCCTTGATTATACTTAAAATGATAATACAGTCAACTTCATTCATGTCATATAATTCTAGAGTAAACAGTTTATCTCATAGCAAACACTTTAGAACAGCAACCGGCTACCGCTGACTTGGCTAATCAAGTGTCATAATATTTGGCCAATTATTTGAACAACGATTTAGGCAAAATGCCTCCTCTCGGACAACGATCTTTGACAAGATTCATATCTAACACTTCCTATCTTAGTTTCATTAAGTCTATTTACTTTTCTAGTTTCGTTATAATATAAACATTCCCAAATTCCACATTGATATCCAGCCTTTTTATGTTCCACTACTGAGCATAAGCCTCCTCTCACAAATGAGGGTGAAAGGGAATAGGCAAATACTTCACCACGCATGCCCACTGCGAATCTGATTCACATTAATAGTCTATTTCTTTCTGTTGGCCTTTCCCAGTTGTGAACTGCTCAAGATCGAATCGATACATAGGAAATCTTTAAAATATGATGGTTTTGACAGATATCCTCTGGAGATCCACATGGTACATATCAAGACAGGTCTTACACCGGATGAGGCAGTTCTAAGGCCAGATGGCTTGGCAGTCATTGGAGTAATGTGTCAGGTAAGACATACGACAGGAATTTTTTTAGCCTCCTAGAAACATTTGTTTATCGACAAAAAAATATATGATAATTGCATTGTTTCTTTTAATTTTTGATCCAACAATGAATATAAGTCTAGTTTTTGAGAGATATTTTATTATTTGGCAAAGTAAAAGTAAAAGATTGAAGTATAAAATATATTTTCTAAAGGTACGCGGCGATGATGATGATAGTGAATTCGCTTTGGAAGAAATAATGCCGAAGGTTCCGAATCTGATCAACGAGGCCGAAGAAACTGACTTCATCAGCATTGATCTCACGTAAGTAATTGTACCTATGATTCATGAATTTTACTGTGACAATAGCAAAACAGAAATTTTCACTAGAATAAATTTGCTGATAGAAATGTAGAGAAATAAAATCTTTTTTTATTAAAAAAAAACGCTTTTAAATGAAATTGTTTTTAATTTGGCTATCTAAGAGTCCTAAGACAAGCCTTCTCCAGTGAACAAAAACTTATACAATGACAGGTAGTTTTAGATACGGTTGAGTAGAATTTGTATCTTGAGATATGCGTAGCTGATGTACATCCGCATGTAGTCAATTATCTGCTTACCATAGTACCAGCTCTGCTTGGCCACTCAATAAGGAATAGTACTAACGCAGTTGAGTATAGGATAGACGAACTTTTAAAGGAAATTTCTCAGGATATTTATCAACATAATGATTTAGAAACTTAGCATAAGGAAAGTGAAACACTGATAGTATAAGGTGATATTATAGCTAACTCTTTTGTTTCCTTTAGCCGTCTCCTCAGTCCTCAACCGCAGTCTTACTACACGTACTACGGCTCACTCACTACGCCCATGTGCCAGGAGGCAGTCACGTGGATCGTCATGGACAAACCATTACCCATTTCTGACATCCAAGTAAGTACCGACTACACTTGAGTTAGAGATGACAAACAAAATGGTATATTATGGTATAGTCTTTGTCATAAACGTTTTGTTTGGTGTAAATGGGCTAAGTATATTTGTTGAATGCAATGAGCAAAACATGGAAGGTTAACAGGCAAGACTGTAAATTCTAATAGGTTAAATTGTTTGATATGGAGTTACACTCGATGGAGCTACAGAACCTTTTGGTTTGGTTGCTTACATCATCATCATCATCAGCCTTATTTATTAAGTCCACTGCTGGACATAGGCCTCTCCCAGAGCGCGCCACTCCTTCCGGTTTCGTGCCACCCGCATCCAGCCCTTTCCGCCCACTTTTTTGAGGTCGTCAGTCCATCGGGCTGGGGGGCTTCAGCTTGCTAATTCGTTGAGCTATGTCGGTTACTTTGGTTCTTTGTGGGATTACTTCGTTGCGGATTCTATCCCTCAAAGACACTCCTGGTCGTTTACATTTGTTGATACTTAACAGGGCTGACCCAATAACCTTCGCCGAATATCGTCAGATTTTACCGCATTTTCTTCCGGTCCATGATCATGTCTAGAACAAAATTAACCCGCCCTTTCTTCAACAGTACAGACAGTTCAGCAAAGTGAACATTGGCGGGATCGACAACTACCGTAGCTTGCAGCCAGCCAACCGTATAGTCTACCGCTCGTTAGCATCATGCTCCTCCATCATGGTGCCCAGTGTCTTAGGCACGTTGGCCGGACTCTTCAGCTGTTTATCTTCAACCCTTGGCTCTGGAGTCAACAAGGGTATCTGCTTCATCATCAATATGAAGAGGAAGTTCTTTGGAGACAGTCTTCAGGAATGTGCTAAGAGGAGCTAAGGGAACCTCTTGAGTATTGGAAGCTGGTGTGAAATGATGTAATTTTCTATGTTACAAAAATCTTCGAAAATTCTAGTGATGATTCAACTCTTTAAGTCAGTGAGGTAAAAGTGATGATGAAGTCAAGGATAAAGTGTATAGTTATGTGAATTAGAACACTACGTAATGTTTCGCTTATAATGAATTTTTTAACGTATGGTGTGTCTTGTAGATTTAAAGAACTATTAGGTACTCTAGATGCAGTTCATTGTTTTGATGTGACACAATATTGGTGCCGATTCTGTTGTAAATCGCACTAAACTAATGTTAGTCACATCACATCTCTTTCTTACAAACATTATTAAAAAAGGATAGAACATATTTAAAGCTGTCAAATTAGTCTTTGCCGTCTTCATTTGCGGGTATTTAGACGTAACCGCGATAGATGGCGACTAAATTTATATTGAAAACAAGCATTAGACTAATTTGACAGGACTAAATTTCTTACATCCTTTTCTTATGTTCTTTGTTAGAAAGAGTCATAGTTTGACTAAAATTAATTTAGTTGTAATCAACAGAATAAGGGCATTATCATATTTAAACGTTCGCCATTTTAATTCCAAGTACTGATTTTCAAAATGTTAGTTGTTATCTGTTAATTAAAAGGAAGTCACGCTTCACATTAATGTGCTAATGTGCAAGATAAAAGTGGCTCAAAGAACCGCTTTCCCACCTCCAGATAAAGTAATGATTAAAAATCATCATTTCTATCGAAAACGATAAATCAATAGCCGGATCGAACCAGATATTAATCTGTCAAAATAATTATTTCTGAAAATGGATTAAAGGTAAATTATTTATGGACGTTTATCACCGATTTATGTCTAGTCGTAAGTTATTTTAGGGCAATTAAATTTAGTAATAAAACTAATATATAATCGTTTGAATCATGCAAATATGTAGATTAATTGAGTGTGAGGTTTTTTGTCTACAATGACTGCTTAGCTGGAATATGGTTTCGCAGTGTCTTTGGTTTTGGGTCAAATTTTACAGAAATTATTCTTTCTATGTGATAAAGACAGACCGATAGATAGACAGCAAAGTTACAGCAATAGGCCGCCATTTTTTCCTTTGCGTAAGAAAACAGAGACGAATCGTCAAGTATTTAATAAAAAAAGAAAGTACAATTAATTATATACATTAAAGCATTTAGCGTTTTATCGCAAAAACGATCTCTATGACCTTTGTTATATGGGTTATTTTTCCTTTGCGCAGGAAATGCACACATTATAATAAAACAGTAGATAAGTTTCCATATGTACATTTGGGTAAATAATTGGTGGCATTGAAAATGTAATTATGTCATAAATTATCATTTAATACCAAAAATATGTAAATAAGTAGATCAAAACGTGATATAACACATTACGAGTAACATACGTTAACTGAGAAATCTTGCCTACATTATTTTAATATAAAATCACGTAAGTAAATCTTATACTTATAAATTTACTCAAATAGATAAATTAACAAACTAGTATTTGCACCTAATATTTTATATTTTTAACAAACTTTTTCATAAATTCGATAATAAACTTCTAAGTCATTGAGCTATTATTACAACGTATATCATAAACAAAGGTATCTTTAGCGCTGAAACAATAATTAGTCGTCTAAGCAGACAGTAGAAACACGTAGCGCTATCAGAACTTTTAGGAGTATTTTTCTCGCAAACACCGTGATTTTCACGGCGCTTACGCGTTTCGTTCATCGTTCTACAACAACAAGTGTGGCCGGATGGCCTCTCTATACGTAGTAATAATAGCTCAATGTTCTAAGTGTAATAAAAATAATAATAATTATGTACACATAATAATTGCTCACTTTAAATTATACGCGAATTATCAATACCTTTATAATATAATCTCAAATATCATAATGGCCGATAATGGACACGATTACTACCTACTTATTATAAATAATAGATAAACAATATGACGTAGCGTTGGAACTTATAAGGTTAACTTCATCACTGACGTAATTGAAACCAGAATTGTTTCGAACTGTGCGGGCTCAAAGGAGTTTTCTTCCGCGGACGCGCAGATTGTGGAATGAGCTCCTCGCCGTGGTTTTCCCAATGGAGTACAGCATGGGGTTCTTCAAGAAGGGTGTGAAGAGGTTTCTTCAGGGTCGGCAACGCGCGAGTGATACCCCTGATGTTGCAAGCGTCCATAGGCTACGGTAACCGCTTACCATCAGGTGGGCCGTATGCTTGTTTGCCAACTTAGTGGTATAAAAAAATTTTCAAAAAGAAAAATGTTACCTAATTTATTCGTTTGGTAGAACGAAAAAAGTTAAAAAAATGTTTATGGTTTACTCGTACTTTATACACCGACAAAACTCATCGAGGCAAGGCCTGGCTTGGCCATCCAAAGAGGAAACACTGCCCGCCTGCTGGGAACCTTGGAGACCGGGCAGCCTCGAAGTATGCACAGATTGTGTTAATATTTGTTGTTTATGGTATAACACGTAAAATGCGAATTAACCAAAATAACAGTATTGCCAAACGCCAGAATGTGTTATGAAAACTTATTTCCAAAATATCATACGCAAACTACGTACGCAAATATAAATACTGCCACAATACTGAACTAAATCCTGTATGTAATTTTTTTTTGTAATAATCTTATCAGTTATTAGGTGCTTATTACTAATAGTGATTAATAAATCATAATCACTATAGTCTCAGTCGGCTTTGCCTTTCTTTAGCTAGACGGCTAATCCATGACAGGCAATATATGTCTGATAGGTGATAAATAGCCGGATATGATATAGGACCCAATTGTGGCCTAATTCTATTGCTATAAGGTCCACTGCCGTCAACCTGGGTTAAAATTTTAACCATTTAGGGCTAAACATCAGTAACGAGGCGGGAAATTTGAATTTTTTCGAGTTTTTTTTTTAATTTAAAATAAAAAAAAATAATAATAATATAATTGGACTGTTTTACAAAAACCTTAAACCGACTTCAAAGTACACTAAGAAGTAATCAAATCCTGATCTGATGACAATGGGACCAAACGGGAAGCTTACCCTTTCAAATAAAAAAAGAATTTTCCAAATCGGTTAATAAATGACGGAGTTATGAGGTAACAAAAAAAAAAAAAAAAAAAAAAAAAACATACATTCGAATTGAGAACCTCCTCCTTTTTTTGAAGTCGGTTAAAAATAAAATATGGATAGATATTTCAGTGATTCGCGACCATAGAAGTTAATTTAGCATATTCCAGAATTGATACTTTTTGTTTAATATTAAGTATTTTTGTACATTTCCCAAAATAATCAGTTTACAGGTAACAAATAATAAAAACTTGAAAAAAAAAACCCCGCCACGGTACTGATGTTTAGCCTTCCCGAAGTACGCGTAAAGTGTTCTCTATCATAAATAATTGTATTTTCCTTTTTTATGCTTGTTGAAAAAAAAATCCTTTTTTTGACATACAATAATTTTAGGTTATGACACATTGTTATTTTGAAATTAGAACGAGTATGTAGGAACATAGTTCATAATAATTAATTTATTTTTTATATTTCATGCTTTAACTATTCATAAAAAAAAATTGTTAATTTATTAGTTGTTGGCTGGCTGTGAAAAGCAGATGTGTTAATTGAATGAATTGTTTACGATAGTGTGATTAATTTGTAGTTATTTATTAAACTTGTACAGTTGATTATAAGTTCATTGCGCTTAGTAAAGTTATTTTAAATTAAATACATCTTTTATTTATTCCACCTTTATTATTATAGGCGTGGAATGAGCTCCCCGTGGTTTCCCGTGGCACTACAGCATGGGTTTCTTCAAAAAAGGTGTGAAATGATTTTTACAGGGTCAGCAACGCACGGGTGAGACTGAGTACAGGCCTCCTCTTAAAAATGAGGGTGAAAGGGAATGGGCAGATACTCCACAACGCATGCCCACTGCTGATCGGGTGGAGATAGGCTGGTCATCCTACAATTGGAGGTTTCAAGTCAAAAACGAAAGCCATCCTTGACTCGTGAGGTCTAAGGCGCCGATCCCACAGAGAAGAGCTCTAGAATTCTGCGTTCCGAGTTCTGCATTCCGCGTTGACTGTAAGCTATGCCCACATAGCTTTTTTTACTTTCAAAGAAAGCCTTTGAAAGTAAAAAAGTGTATGATGTGTGATCAGTAGCGAATATTGCAGAACTCTAGACTGCTTGCTGAGTGCACAATAGTCAACACAGAATGCAGAATGCAGAACTCGGAACTCTAGAACACGCTCTGTGGGATCGGCGCCTTAATGCTATAAAACTCCACATAATAGAAGTTCAATAAAGACTAGTTTATTGAAGTTCATTAACCCTAATATAACCCTACACAGAGGTGCTGGGGCACCCCATACAAAATTCTGTAACTTACATACTTGGACTATATTTCATAATTTAAGCATTTTTATTGACTTTCGCCTGGTACTACGAACAAAATGGTTTAATTCAAAAGTACGCCGGATAGTGTAGGGATTGACTTACGTGGTAGCCCGCAAAGGGATTGCCAATCTATTGCCAATATACTAAACCTTGACTCTTGCTTGGTTTTAGGCAAACATCCTCTTTGGTCGTCACCAAACATTTTTTTTAGTAGCTAGAAGTAACGACTGAGTATTGTCTCAATATACCAAAATAAGCGTTGATAATTATCACAATGTCAGCCAATGGGCACAATGAACGATACCTAATTACAATTTTATGCGTAACACGTTTTAACTTTGTACTAAAAGACAATGCCTACTCTAGGAATTGTGCGTGCGATACAAGATATAATTCAGCTGACTGATTATTTCCGCCTGACTGATTATTTTTATATAAAAACTTATTAACAATTAACCGCCTTTTTTGTTAAAAAGTTTTTATTTTTCCATTTTGAGTTTCTAGATGTGAAGTTCTCATCAATACAAATTAATCAAGCCCAAACACCAGGTAATTGCTGTAAATCGTTGAGGAGTTCTATCGACTGTCTTTCGGCTCCATTATCAGATCGACTCTAGACCTGAATTAAATAGTAGTGCTTAAAATACTTAATGAAAATAATAACAAACGCAGTAGTCGTCACTACGATTTTCGAAGGTTTCCCTCGATTTCTCTAGGATGCCGTCATCAGATCCTGGTTTCCTTATCATGGCACCACCCTTGGGATATCTCCTTTCCAACTAAAAAAGAATCATTAAAATCGGTTCATAAACGACGAAGTTACCCCGAACACACATAAAAAAAAAATATACGGTCGAATTGAGAATCCTCCTCCTTTTTTGAAGTCGGTTAAAAAACAATTAATTGTCATCAAACATATATACATATTAAAAGATTATCCTGATTGACTAACTGATTTATCAACGCACAGCGTAAACTGCTGGGGTTAGGATCTCGAAATTTTGTACACAGGTTGCTTATCCTCCACTAATAGGGGTTTTCTAAATTCCACCCCTATGTGGATAAAAAGGGGGGTGTACCGTGAGGCGGAAAGACAGTACCTACGAGAACATTGAATTAAAAGGAAGGAAACAAAACATATATCATTAGAAATAGAAAATATGCTAGATGTACGGAATTTTAGCAATATATCCTATTTATACATCAGCTAAATGTAAAAGTGGTTGTCAGAGGGCAACACAAGTATCAATAAGTTAGTGCAAACCCCAGCAATTTATTCCATGTCTGTGCGTTGATAAATAATAATAATAATAATAATAATTTATTTCCAAAAATAAAGACGGTACACTAATTTGTTCATAAAAACTATGGGCTAGAGTACATGACAAAAAAATAATTGAACAGCATCCGTTGCCAAACTAGGTAAAAACCTGTATTTCAGCAAACAGCGCCACTCCCCGCAGCAATATGGGATAATATTACTAGCCTAGTTTACAAAAAAATATATTAATTTACCTTCAAATTAAAATTAAGTGTTAAAATGAACCTCTCTTTTTCAAACGTGTTTTTGTGTGCATGAGTGTGTGAATTGGGGTGTGTGTGAATGTGTGTGTGTGAGAGAGAGAGAGGGTGTGTGACTGATTAACCAATGTAGACTTATGAATACTTTACAAGAAAAGCAAATTAAGATCATATTAAATATAAAATAAACTAAAGAGGCAACAATCAAACAATATTTTATCTATGTCAGTGTACAACTGCTAGAAGTTCTTCTGTCTCATCATAAGCCAAGGAATGCAGCCAAGCTGTGACTGTCTTCTTACACTCGTGTTTGTTCATCGGGTAAATAGGGATTATTTTATTAGCATTGTTATAAACGTAAGGAATAGGTAAGTTCTGATGGTAGTGGTAGATGGTGGTTATTAATTAGTTGTGTAATATGAAATTAAAAATGTAATTGTTGAGTAACCTCCGCGCATAGTGCCGTGCGTTATGCAAATATTATATTTATCATTAATTTATCGTACGGTAAATATAAACGAACACATATACGTAAATTTCAGATTGTAGATAACCGAAGAATTGTTGAATTTACATAATATTACTTATAGATTTTCCTTATATAACATATTAACAATTACTTCACAGGTTTTTTTGCATTGTTGTTCGCTCTCTGTTCCTTTATTTTTCAATCCTTTGAATTATAGCAATCGTAGGTTTTCTAATATGGAATAATAATTCAAAATAAATTTACTTAGATGTATTATACACCAAAAGATTCGACTAACATTACCATTTCATGGTTTGTAAATTAGATCAATGACCTTATGCTTGCGAAAACTTACGAAAAATTGTTTTTGAAATTCCCTCTGTATCTTAGCCGATATTTCAGATCAGTGAGCAATTATCATAGGAATGGTACTATGATATTATGGTACTATTCCATACATACAGATAATTAAAAAAAAGATACGTTAAAATTTTCAGGCTTGGGAATTTATGCAAAAAATATTTTCAAGGGGAATAACTTTTCATATCATTATGTATGAAAATAATTTCATAGATAATAAATTATGTTTATTTCTTTGTCACTCATTCACATATACGGTCGTAAATAATACAACCTAAATACCAGCAATAAAATATTAAAACGTGCAATAAAACATAATTTTGTAGTGCATTTATTATCATATTATCGACTACGTAATGTCTTGAAGGTCATAAAAATATTAAAATTTAAATATAGCTCCTATTATACCTACCTGCTTTGCTTAACTTGGCATTTCGGTCGTTATTTTTAACCGACGAAAAAAGGAGGAGGTTTACAAGTCGACGCGTATATTTTTTTTTTATATTTAAACTCACCCGGTTTCACCCGGGTTCCCGGGAACCACTCGAGGACTATGTGACATTAGTGACAGAATTTTCAATCAGATCAGTAGTTCCGGAGATTACCTCTTACATTCAAATTAACAAACTTTACCTGTTAGAGCCCTTGCGTCAACTTGGGTTAATACATCCACAGAATATATTAGTCCCGAATGTAATTTTAACTCAATTGCGTCAAAAGCTGTTAAAATTACGTTTACTAGTTAAAATTGGGTTAAAATTATAAGTAGTTGTTAAAATATGTAAAACTATATACTAGTAGTTTTGTGAGCGTAGACCTCGCGAGTCTCGATATAATTACCGAACCAACTCACAAAATTTCAGGAGAACCGATTGAGCAATGCGACCCGTAGATAAAAACAGCTGGACAGACATACAAAAGCATTTTTGTCCAAGCTGAAGCGTCAATAAAATATATATGAAAATAAAAAAAAAACATAACCCAGTTTGACGCAAGTCATCCTTATAATATCAGTGTAGATGGGGTCAATCTGTGAAATCCACTGAGCAACCATATAGCAAAGACTACGTCAAAAAATATATCCAAATCTATATATCTATATATATAAAATTCAAAGTCCTGACTGACTGACTGACTGATTGACTGATATATCAACGCACAGCCTAAACCGCTGGTCCTAGAGACATGAAATTTGGAGAGTATATTCTTTGTGAAGAGTAGGTATCCACTAAGAAAGGATTTTCCGAAATTCCACCCCTAAGGGGGTAAAATAGGGGATGAAAGTTTGTATGAAAGTCCGTCAGTTTCGATGTTAGGATCTTCAAATTTTGTGTTAAGGCTGAAGATTAAAAATTAATTGACACGTGTCTCAGCGTTTTTAATAATTCCACCCTCGAAGGGATGAAAAGCAGGATGAAGTTGTGTATGGGAACTCAGATTGATATATCAATGCACAGCTTAAACCGTTGGTCTTAGAGATATGAAATTTGGAGGGTGTGTTCTTTGTGAAGTGTACGTATCAAATATGAAAGGGTTTTTCGAAATTCCACCCCTAAGAGGGAGAAACGGGGGTTGAATTTTCTGTGTAACATATTATTACACACGAAAGTTCTTGGTTTTTTCATGCTTTTTTATGATTGCATAGGTATTATAATTTATTTTGTAAAAAAAAAAAAGTTTGAAAAAAAAAGCCAATATATTATAGTAATCATCAGAATATAAAATTCAAAGTCCTGACTGACTGACTGATACATCAACGCACAGCCTAAACCGCTGGTCCTAGAGATATGTAATTTAGAGTGTATTCTTTGTAAAGGGTAGGAATCCACTAAGAAAGAGTTTTTTGAAATTCCACCCTTAAAATAGGGGATAAAAGTTTGTATTAAAGTCCGTCAGTTTTGAAGTTAGGATTATCAAATTTTGTGTTTAGGCTGAAGATTGCGGTCAAACACAGGCCTATAAACAGTAAAAAAAAGATTGAAAATTATTTTTTAAGTGTCACAGCGCTTTTGATAATTCACCCTCGAAGGGATGAAATGCAGGTTTAAGTTGTGTATGAAAACTAACTGACTGATATATCAACGCACAGCCTAAAGTCCGTCAGTTTCGAAATTAGGATCTTCAAATTTTGTGTTAAGGCTGACGATTGAAAATAAGTTATTCGTTTTTTTTATTTTTATATATATATACCACAAAGTCTGTGAACAAGCATACGGCCCGCCTGATGGTAAGCGGTTACCGTAGCCATATGGACGCTTGCAATACACGAGGCATCACTCACGCGTTACCGACCCTTCCCCGTCCCCAATGAGCTCTGGCGACCTTACTCACGCGCAGAAACACAACAAAGTTATTTGTTATTTGGCTGCGGTATTCTGTAAGTTGTAGGTACTTCCCATCGAGCTGCTCTTTGAGTGAATAAACGCTGTGCTCTATGCGCCATGCTTTTACGTGTCTCAGCGTTTTAGATAATTCTACCCTCGAAGAGATGAAAAGCGGGACGAAGTTAGGTATGGGAACTCACTGAAAAAACAAAATGGAAAAAAATTGCCAATATACACATATAACCCCAAAAAAAAATTTTAAAATGTAACTTGCCGATTTTCTTGCCTGTTCTTCTCAATTGAAGGCCGACTTACGAACTGGTAGTAACATGAGTAGCTTTGGCCTTCATAAGTGCGCCCTACTAGGGCCTAAATTGAATAAATGGCTTTGACTTTGATTCTCGGTGTCGATTAATTCGAAAATTGGTACACATACTCTTCAGTTAAAATTATGAGACACGTTTTTTTTTTATTATCAAACAAAAAATATCATACATAAGGATTAGTTTATTATCATTCACAAAAAAACAACAAAGGTTTATAATAAAACATTCGTTTATCAGTTTTTCCAAAATCATCCCCAAAATTCAAAGTCCTGACTAACTCATTAACTGGCTGATATATCAACGCACAGACTTAACTGCTGGTCCTAGAGACATTAAATTTAGAGCGTGTGTTCTTTGTGAAGTGTAAGTATCCACTAAGAAGGGGGGTTTTTTCGGAATTTTGAAACAGGGGTTGAAATTTCTGTGAAACTTTGTATCCTCTCGATCGATTGACTCGAAAATTGGTACACATACTCTTCATTTATGTTATGTGTATCACAGTTTTTCCAAAATCATCTCCCAACAGAGTCAAATAGGGCTTAAAAAGCCAAGTACGAGTCGGACTCGCACACGGAGGGTTACGTGCAATAATAATAATAATGTAACCCTACTCAAATTGAATTTCGTGATTCTAGGTCAACAGGATCTACCATATAGGTTTTCGACCCAAAACCTAACCGGTTGACCTGGAATTGTTAATTTTGGTTAAAAACAAGGTTTTACAGCACAAGTAAATGTATGTTCACTCAATTCGAACGTATTTTTTTTATTTTTTTATTTTTGTTACCTCATAACTCCGTCATTTATTAACCGATTTGGAAAAAAAATTTATTTGAAAGGGTACACTTCCCGTTTGGTCCCATTGTCATCAGATCAGGATTTGATTACTTCTTAGTGTACTTTGAAGTCGGTTTAAGTTTTTTGTAAAACAGTCCAATTATTTTTGTAAACAACAAAGTAATAAATTTCTGCAATTCTAATATCTAAACAAAATGGCGGGATACGACGTGAATTCGATTAACCTCTAAGTTTTTTTTTCCTGTAGGCCACGCGGGCGAAGCCGCGGGCAGAAGCTAGTCTATATATATAAAATTCAAAGTCCTGACTGACTGACTGACTGATTGACTGATATATCAACGCACAGCCTAAACCACTGGTCCTAGAGACATGAAAATTAGAGGGTATATTCTTTGTAAAGAGTAGGTATCCACTAAGAAAGGGTTTTTCGAAATTCCACCCCTAAGGGGGTAAAATAGAGGATGAAAGTTTGTATGAAAGTCCGTCAGATTCGAAGTTAGGATCTTCAAATTTTGTGTATAGGCTGAAGATTGAAAATTCATTCATACGTGTCTCAGCGTTTTTAATAATTCCACCCTCGAAGCGGGATGAAGATGTTTTGTTTTATTGTCGTGGAAAAATATATCATTCGTTTCCTGTAGGCCACGCGGGCGAAGCCGCGAGCAAAAGCTAGTCGTCTTATATAACACACAGGGTCACAAGTCCGTTACGTAATAGTTTAACTAGCTGAGCACTAACGGCCGGTATAGATTTCCTGGAGAGATTACATGCAATGAAGCTGTGAGGGGCCGTGATATCGCCCATTATATCGTCAACTGCATCCAGATATAGCACGCTCCAGTACTCTCATGCATCTTCGTATTAGCACACTATCTATTATACAGGGTGTTGTTTTGGTCGGCGACAAGCGACCCAGGAGCGGTAGTACAAAATATATATTCCCCAAAAATGAACTTAATTCCATTAAATACTGTAAATATGTTGAGAAATACCTTATTCAATTTGAAATAAAATTACCGCAAAGTATGGTTACTAGGCACGTGCACAGACTAGAGCTAGGCACAAGCCGCCATCGCCCCACCCCTTTACTCCCTCGTACTCCCGTTGAGTATTATGTCTACACTTTAGCTTAATACATGATTTTCAAAATTTTAATTTTTTTATTTTTATTATAAAAAAAAAAGTATTTTTTTCATATTTTTTTTAGCACCTGTATCATTTGTATTATCGACCCTGAGTCGCTCGTCGCTGACCAAAACAACAACCTGTATAGTGTGCTATTTATTAATTCTATTCATCATCATCATCATCAGCCTATAATGTCCCACTGCTGAGAACAGGCCTCCATTCAGAAATGAAGGTGAAAGGAAATGGGCAATACTCCACCACGCGTGCCCACTGCGGATCGGTGGAGGTAGGCTAGTGGTCAACCTACTGTTGTAATTTTTCAAGCCGCCTAGGAGGCATCCAACTAGCTTAACGACTATCACAATTAAGTGATAACCGGGACCAACGGCTTTACGTGCCTTCCGAAGCACGGAAACGCTCGATTTGAAATACCACTAGGCGGTCACCCATCGGTACCGACCACGACAGGCGTAGCTTAACTTTGCCGAGCGCTTCATTAATTCTATTAATTCTTATTAATTAATTTTTTTTATGCTGCAAGGAAGGAAACATGTATACGGCCTATCTGATGGTAAGGTCACCGCGTACCTATAGAAGCTATATCACTGGCGCGTTGTCTCTCTTGACACCTTTCTTGAATGGTATATAAATAAATATCCTGGGACATTCCTCACACACGGTCATCTGATCCCAAACTAAGCAGAGCTTGTACTATGGAAACCAGATAACTGATATAATACATATACTACTTTTTGTTTGTAAATACATACTTAATATACATAATTACACTCAGACTCAGGACATACAGACATGTTCATGCACACAAATGCATGTCCTATGTGGGAATCGAACTCACCTGCGACCCGAATCGACCTGCGGGGCGATAGGTAGTGCCAACTGGCCCGTATATGGACTCTAGGAGAGGAGTCGCATCCAGCTGGTCTTGGCTAAAAAAATATAGAAAACAAGCTGCCCCCCGCGGTTTCTACCGCGTTCCAGGGATAAAAAGTAGCCTATGTCCTTTTCTATACCATAGGCTATTCGCATGCCAAATTTCATGATGATCGGTTGAGTAGTTGAGGCGTGAAGGCGTCAAACAAACAAATAAACAAACACAATTTTGAGAGAGGTAGAGCATAGCGTTTATTCGCTTAAAGAGCAGCTCGACTGGGGAAGTACCTCCACCTTACAGAATACCGCAGCCAAATAACTTTATGTTGTGTAAAGTTGTGTTCCTGCGCGTGAGTAAGGTCGCCAGAGCTCATAGGGGAGGGGGGAAAGGTCGGTAACGCGTGAGCAATGCTTCTTGTGTTGCAAGCGTCCATATGGCTACGGTAACCGCTTACCATCAGGCGGGCCGTATGCTTGTTTACCGAAATAGTTGTATAAAAAAAATAAAAAAAACACACTTTCGAATTTTTCGAACTCACTCTGCTGCCGATCTTCGACAAGGTTTCCAGTAGGCTGGCAGCGTTACCTCTTTAGATTACCAAAATAATGCTTTTGGCGGAAAATGCTCCCCACCAGCGGGACTTTTCTCAGCAACCAGCATCCTCTGTTCCTTAGTTTACTTGTCTGGCGCGCACTTCCTGCTTCCTACTTCTCTCTCTAGGAATCGGCACAACGCCTCTGTAACTAAGTACTTCCGTAAAGTTTTTATATTCAATGTTCTGTAGAATTGTTTAACCTGATGCTCACGGCTACATTCTACCATCGCAACCCTCGCCATCGGCGGGGTTTCCATCCTCACACATTGAAACCAGAATGGCTTCGAACTGTGCGGTCTCAAAGGAGCTTCCTTCCGCGGACGCACAGATTGTGGAATGATCTCCCCGCCGTGGTTTTCCTAATGGAGTACAGCATCGGGTTCTTCAAAAAGGGTGTGAAGAGATTTCTGCAGGGTCGGCAACGCGCGAGTGAAACCCCTGGTGTTGCAAGCGTTCATAGGCTACGGTAATCGCTTACCATCAGGCGGGCCGTATGCAGTTGACTTCATGTTATAGTTTATTTATAATGTACGTACCATTATTATCTCATACTTCACAATTCAATAAGAAATATAATTTTCAACATGATCATTGTGAATCAATGTGTTTTATAAACAAAACCTTTTTATATCTTACATCATATTTTGAGGGAATTCTTTCATTACGCGAATCTCGTCCATTGAAGACGGATACATTCATTTTATATGTATATTTTTAAATTTACCGAGTTAATGTCGCGATGTGTTTTTATAGTTATCGTGTATTTAGGTTGGTATGTGTTTTTGGCTACTTGGCTTTTTTAGTACGTAGCAGGCACAGACTACGGAGGACAGATTCTCGCTAACAAAAAACTGTGTCTATGGAGTCGGCCACCTCTCACGCACACCTTAGTTGGCTATTCCGCGGGAAATTAGACTCTGTCGCCGTTTACACAGAGTCGATTACTCGCGCTCAACTAATGTGTGAATGTGTGCGTGCCGACTCGTACGTACAGCGTGGTGGCCGACTCGAGTGACACAGTTTTTTGTTAGCGAGAATATATCCGACTTTTTTTAATATCTGTGGTAGCAGGCCTGTGTTTGACCACAATCTCACAGTGGTAAGCACACAAAGCTTGGAAGCAACTGGCTCTCAGCTATCGGCAAACATCGAAAGGTGCTTGGCGACAGATTTTCAACTTGAGGATGGTAGTCAGCCAGGTGGGTACTATAAAGTACCCTACCACCGTGCTACGGTTTTCTCACGATGTTTTCCTTCACCGAAAGCTCAAGCTCATTGTAAGATTCGAACCCTTGACCCCGGGACTATCATTATTAGGTATCATTTAGCAACTAGTTGTCCCCCGCGGTTTCACCCGCGTTCCCGGGATAAAAAGGAGTCTAATGTCCCTCTCCATAAGGCTAACTACATAGGAAATTTCAGTGGCAATCCCACAACGCTAGAAAGGGAGGGGAAGGTACAGCTTTAGCATGAAAGGCGTATATCAAATAGAGAAGTATTTATACTATGATTGATTCTAAATTAAAACTATTCTGCGAGTCATGCCTCAAGAATAGATCCAAGCTCTTTTTAAACTGAAATAGAATCGTGCACAGCTTAAAACCGATTTATTGAACTGACCTTATTTACAGAAATCGCATCACCAGCGATCATAATCGACGGACCGATTTGGAGTTACGACGGTAAGACAAGATTATTGTTTGTTAACACAAGATTATAGTAATCACATAGTTACTGTGAGTAAAAGATGATGAGCATACATCACCAAGAACCATGGAGGGGACTTGTTTTGAAGTGAGTTGACTGTGGGAGACACAGGCATCAATAGAGTTTGAAAGAGGTTAGTCGTATTAAGGTCCTCACTACCAGGGGCCCAAGTGTGCTGATACGTCCATGGCATTATAGGCTAACCACTGGGGCTAACACGCTTAAGTTACCCGTGAATAGAAATGTCAAATGTACTGAACTTTTCTTGTGTGTGAACAAATGTTTGCTGGCTTTTCATCGCGAATTTTCACTAATTATTCATTATTGTTTTAAAATTATGCCGTTCCTGATTAATTATGGCAGACATAAACTGAGAGTCGTTACCAACCACTGTTTTGTCTTTTGGAAACGGAAATCCTCCTTTTTGGAACACAATGGGATTGAGGTATAATCAATATTTCATTAATTAGGTTATTATCAAATTGCATAACACACTTAATAAGAAATCGAACGTCTAAACTTTTCCTTTATCATTTCCATGTTTTCATTCATAATACAGAGGGATACCAAAAGTTTAAACGAAGAATAATCCGTGCATGTAATAGATATATTATCCATGCGTCTATGAAAACAATGGTCCATAAGCCTAATGATAAATAACCTCCTCAACGCTCATAGAGTCTGTCTTTTAAGAGTGTAGTCTTCTACTTTCTTCCCATAGTCTTCTATTCATTTTAATTAATTAGCAGATGAAACTAGTTGGCCCGGAAACCATTGCAAGGAAGGTGGCAAAAGACAGTCGCCAATCGACATCCGAACTTCAAACGTCGTTATGGATTTGGACATGAACTTCATCAAATACGGCCCTTTGAAGTTCCATGGGTACAGAAAAGTCCTGGTTTCGGGCATCAATAATGGACATACATGTAAGTGCTCTAGTTCTCTTAAGACGTAACAAGGATCTGGGGTTTCTCACATTAGCTTTCAACTAAGCATAATTAGTGGGCACTGCATTCTGCACAAATTAAAATTTACCAACAAATATAGCTGATGTGGCAATAGGCCGGTCACATCTGTCGAAGAACGGATGCTCGAGCAGACGAGTGTTGGAGTGGAGCGCGTCTAGATAAGCATAATGTGGGACACTCCCAGGCCGGTGAACTGACGACCTCAACAAGGTGGCGGGACTGTGATGGATACTTGTGACAATAAATCGAAAGGAGAAGCGCGCTCTGGAAGAGGTCTATATCCAGCAGTGGTCTGAGAAAGGACTAACCATAATCTAGGGGCGTCTGTTGAAGATGGTCAACATTTTAAATCAAAAAACAGAATTTACAGAATACGTCCAGTGACATGACACCTATTTGTATTATGAGGTATATTCTTTGCATAAGTATACTAAATCAACCTTCAGAAGGTTACCCCTTAGGCATTAAAACAAATCACTACCGGGCACATGACATTTGTCCTAGATATTCGACCTAGTATCCACCTCGTTGCATTACAATTATAAAACTAATAAACAAACCTATTGTATGTAATTATATCAAAAGCTTATTAAAGCATAGATTGCGAAAGGTATTATATTATCTGTGAAAGTGATACTATGGCCAAGGTTCGACACCTATAACCTAGAAGTAAGGTCAGGGTGAATAGGCCTTTTATGTACAAGCGTACTACATCCCCTTCGTCATAACTTCTGGGGTCAGTCGATGGCCAAACGTAAGAACATTTTTGTATGCTGAAGAATGGATATGATTTGAAGGTTTGGTTACCGATAAATGTGATACTCCAGGATTCTTCTTTAGGAACGGTGAGCGGACAGAAGCTGCTTACCTATTACTATTTTCTTGTATAACGTTGATAACTATGATAAGTCTTTAATTAATAATTATATAAGCCACTTATATCATTGCGTCACACGTGAGTGGTGCGTCAGAACAACCGATGATAAACGTTTGCAGGCAATGGGAATATGCTTTATCCTAATTCAGTCAGGACCTCTTAATTTTTCCCATCACCCCTATTTTCCCAGTGCAATTCAGCTCGGAAGGTGAGGAAGCCATCCATCCGGTCCTCAAGGGTGGCCCTCTGAAGTATCCCTACAGATTAGAGCAAGTCCACTTTCACTGGCTTTCGGAACACGCTATCAACGGAAACAAGTACGTATCTCTTTTCATAATTTTTCCAGTGTATTCTGTGGATATCTAATACGAAATGTAATCATTGTTCATCAGAAAGACAACTCCTGGTAACGGTTACCAGGAGTTGTCTTTATTGATCTCAAAAGATTGACAGAGGGAGATGGTCCCCGTGCTAGTGAGTACAAAGTACCCAACCACCGTGCTATGGTTTCCTCACGATGTTTTCCTTTCTCAAAAGCTGAAGCTCATTAAAGCATTCAAACCCGGGACATTCGTCAGGGCATTTGACATCGCTACCACTGAGCTATCTTCGCCTTTATCATTTCTTGATCCCCTTGATCCTAATCTATTAAAAGCATAGCATTAAGATTTTGGATAGCCTCCACACACTCAATGTCTAAATATAATTTTACCTAGTTTTTATTCTTTCAGTATGTTTCTTGCTCGTTTACTTGTATTGTGCTGTTAATAAATGTGTCTTACTTTACTTTTACTTTACTTTACTTTATGTATGAATCCTGTTTCAGATATCCAATGGAGATCCACTTCGTCCACGTAAGGTCTGACCTGAGAGTCATGGAGGCCCTCAACAAGAGGGATGGTCTGGCTATAGTTTCAGTGTTTTGCAACGTGAGCTCATTAGTAATTATTATTTTTACTCAAAACGGTTGTCTCTCCCGAATGTTGAGCAACATCAAAATACTTGTTGATATTGGGAGACTTGAAATAGTTGATAAAACAGGTTTACTCGATATAAAGTTAGGCAGTAAATTACATTGGATTACTCTTATAGAATACATTGATTCTTGTAATAAAGAAAATAAGACAAATAACAGAGTTCCACACCATTTGACACAGAATAAGGATAACGTGTACGATATTAGTTGTACGTAGTATATTATTTACTCTGTGACATTAGGAAATAGCTAGTTGGGGACGACGAATCTGGCAGAATTCTTATTTACACGCAGGGTACAAGAGGTGTGAGAAAACATCGTGAGACGCGGAGAAAACAGAAATACTAAGCGGACAAAATTAAAAACAACATGTGGCAGACTATACCTTCACGGTCATCTAACTCAAAACTAAGTAGAGCTTGTCCATGGAAACCAGATAACTGATTACCTATATCTACTTTTTTTTAAGTACCTAACCTACTATGAGTTGAATCATGTTTGCAGGTCCAAACAGAACTGGAAGATCACCAACAAGAGGCTGAAGAAATAATGCAGCATGTACCCAACTTGCTGGAACCTGGGACCATAGTCAGCGGGATTCTACTTGATATGACGTATGAAAATACAACTTATACCTATTATAAATGCTGATGTTTTTCAGGATTTTGATAATTTTGAACCCGGGAAAACATGACCGCAGGTAAAACCCTTGGCTGAAACTGAATGGTCCCTTTCAATCGCCAGATAACTTGTAACCACCATCCGAATGAGAGCTTGCTTATCCGGTCGAGAGCTTGCTCGCCGACTCGTCCGAGTAGGGTGGTAAGCAATGATTTCAAAACTATGGATAGGCCCAACGGAACATTTTGCAAAAAACTTCTACATACAAGTAAACAGTACCGCCATTTATTTAAAATCGATCGAACTACGAAGTGTCGCGTTGCATAGGCGTACAATGTAACCTTGTATGTGCGTACAATGCATACATACAAGAAAAAAATAAACAATAAACGAACGAACTGTTCCGCGGACCGCAGACGACTGAGTCGCGTTGGCCATAAAATGACTTTTTAGGGCCAGCGCGTTGGTGCCATTTTTTTCGCGCGGTTGGCCCGGTCCTTACACCAGTAATATTATAAGTCAATGGTGGTAAGGCTAATCTTTTTGGGCCCAAACCTTAAATACAAAAAATATATCGAGCCAATACAGATATTACCTAAAGCGGCAGCAAAATTGGCCAGTATCTGAAAAGGAGAAATGATAGTTTAATTCAAAGGTTTGCGTAGCGAAATCCTAAATCTATGGTTTAATGAATATGATACCTACTCCTGATGTAGCAACCGTTTATTATTGTACTAACTGGGCCCCACGGTTTCACTCGCGTTCCCGGGGTAAAATTCAAAATTCAGAATCATTTATTCAAATAGACCTTCGCAGGCACTTATGAAAAGTCTGACTCTAATACTCTATGTTGTGTGTGTGATGTGTAGGTATAAAGTAGTCTATGTTCTTCTACATACCACAGGCTATCTGTGTTTCAAATTTCATCGAATCGGTACAGTGGTTTAGGCGTGAAAGCGTAACAGACAAACCCACATTCGTTATTAAATCGCGTTTGCGTTTACAACATTTCTCTATAGGAATTGGTACAGCGCTTCTAGCGGAATACTCATGGTACTAATTTCTCCCATACAATTGTAAACTCAAACTCAATATTATGCGTTTATTTAAGTAATTTCTTTACACTCGAGGCACTGTAAGGTGAAGGTAATAAATAACGCTACCTCCGTCTGTGTATTTCTTAATTATTATCTAATTTATGTATCTAAAAATCTGAACAATGTTATCAAATGTTGTGTGTGTTAAAACATAACATAGCCTTGTGTATCTATTACGCAATGTTACAAATATCTAATGTCTTCTTCCGCCGCGCATGCCTTATAGGTAGGTATTTAGGGTTGCCCCGGGAAGCCCCGGTATTTTCGAATTTCTTTTTTTTAATTGATTTTTTTTATAAGTTTTATAAAAGTATGCATCTATTATAAAAGATGCAAAACTACCTTTATCTTTGGCGTATTAAAAATACGGTTTAGACAAATGCTAAGTGCTACATTTCGACGTATGGAATTTGACATTTTGAGTGGGTTTTGTATGCAGCAGTCACGAGACCACAGCAGGAGACTATGTAATTTAAAACTTTCCACAAACAGTCACGCTGAGTAAAGCAGCTCATATCTAAGGGTGCAGGACATTTTACACATCTTTAAATCCGTCAGCTAGACGCCTCTCAAAACTAGGACGAATCGGGGAAACAGACAGACAGCAACCCTACTATTACTAATATTCTGAATATCTTCCGCGTAGGATTAAGTATGTCCATTGTGCAGATTGATACAATTGCATCAACGACGGGCTTGTTTTTGAGCACATGCTCACCATAATAATAGAGAAAACATATTTTTTTTTAAATAGTCGCGAAGAATCTCAAGTAGATAAGTGTAGGTTCCCGTAAAAATAGTCAACAACTTGTCTGAAACTCTCCCGCCTTCTAGTAGTTTCAATCAGGAAGATATTCATTGCGTAGGAGTGGGTACTTGTCCTACGCAAATTCGATCGACCTTAATTAGGTAAGTAGATGATTTGGGGAAAATCAGTCTTGAATCTTGATATAAAGTAAGCAGGGCCGGCTTTATCTACAGTGCAGGGTCAATTCAAAATTCAAAATCATTTATTCAAATAGACCTTCGCAGGCACTTATGAAAAGTCTGACTCTAATACTCTAATACCGGTTCGGAAGGTTGCATTTGCTGAGAAGAGCCGGCAATAAACTCAGCAATTACTCTTTTCAAAACAAGCTTAGATTCATTACATAATATTTACATTCTAATCGCACTGACAACAATTGCGTGCCCCGGCGAGGCGGCAAAGACTACAAAGTAGACGTAGAAGGGTGTGTGGTGCACACGGGCGCAGGGACTTGTGAACGCTCGCGACGACGATGCCGCCAAAATGCAATCTCTATAATCAAATAATTGTCTTTAATGAAATCGTATTATTACCTTCTGTGCCTCTACCATGAGTTTTCTACGCTAACGTAATCTACAGACGCTAGCGACTACGGTGGATATTTTGCACGACGAGCAGCGTCTCTAGTGGACACTTTTGGAAGCATTTCATACAAAATGGTTCACCGTAGTCGCTAGCGACTGTAGATTACGTTGGCATAGACAACTCATGGTAGACGTACTGAATTGTTTCCGTCTTTTCGCGTTCTCTTATACTAAAATGGAAGTCCCATATTTGTGGAAGACTGCTCGCGTGCCAGCAGTGAGTGCCTAAAAAGGGCGACAGAACCGACCCACAGGCCGATTGCCATCACCACCTTCTCTCTGACTAAAGTGATGGAGCGAGTGATCGACACGCAACTCGCCATCTAGAGTCAATGTGTGGCATTGGCAGTGAGCCTATATGTGTCGAAGGTTTTTAATTCACCCGAATTTCCGATCACTGGTGAAAATATAACTGGAAATATTCCATTATGATCGCGCGCCAACTAGAGGGCGCCAGGGTACTGATTGCACCCGGGCGTTTCATGGGCAAGAGCCGGCCCTGAATGTACCTAAGCTTCCTCCGGAGTACATACCAGTCTGTGTGGATGCAATTCGAATTAATCAGCATTATAAAGGTAGTTGGTGAAGTTTCAACGTTTTAAACTGATAAAAAATGTACTCTAAGTGAGGTAGAACATAGCGTTTATTCGCTCGAACCTCACCTTACAGAATACCGCAGCCAATTAACTTTTCATCTCTCTAGTACTGCGAAAGTAGATCTAAAAGTACAATATCTCGTGTTATGCAAGCGTCCATATGTTTGCGGTAACCGCTTACCATCAGGCGGGCCGTATGGTTGATTACCGACTCTGTGGTAGGTATAAAAATACTTTAAACTTAACTAAGTGTATATTATTGTGGTCAAACAGTCATCAATGTACAGTAGTACCCAACTGATATGGCGCGTCGTGAATCTTCGTTCGCACAGAAAAGAAAGTATGGCCCCGAAGATTAATGAAAGAATGCTTAAAACTTACAATCAACCTTAGATCACTACTATAAGGTTCATAATACACTGCAGCTGTTAATTCCGTCTCACTCGCAAGTCACGCCCCTCCGCACGGCGCGCGCTAACATGGCGGCAGCTGCCGACCAATAGCGTTTCCCGCGCTTTGAAAATGTATCTTCTGCGCAGGTACATCGGTAAGCCATATTAGTTGGGTAATACTGTACCTACAAACAAATAAATAGTACGAAAATAAACAGAGAATTGTAATCATCCAATGACAAAAGAAGAAATAAAATAGTGACATTGGATGCTTCTTATTAAATGTTTTTTTACAGGAAACTGCTAAGTCCAAACACGAATTCGTACTACACATACTCCGGTTCGCTCACGTCTCCAGACTGCAACGAGGCTGTCATCTGGATCATCTTCGATAAGCCTATTCACATATCGGATGCTCATGTAAGTTTATGTATCTTCTATATTCTATTTCACATAGGATGAGTCGTCACGGTCAACGATTTTTTACCATTATCAGTAGTTGTTTACCAATTAGGTGAGGAGACACCCAACTTAATCAATAGTTTGATATTACATAAACTAATAGGAATTTATGTGTTAAATACAAAAAAACTGTACACCTAATTTATGAATATAAGTAAATTTTAAGGATAGATTGTTATTCAAAAATAATTTTTCTACCGTAGTTCCAGTATTTAAATCCAATTGTTTATATCTGAAAACCTTTGAACCCCAGTACCGTCTCTTCGGCAAGATCGGCGTGGGGCGGCACAACTTCAGGAGCTTGCAGAAGCTCAATCTGCACACCGTCTACATACCACCGACCCTCCGGATCAACACTCCGAAAATTGTCGTGTTCATGGAAGATGTTTATCACGCCATGACCAACTTCTTTAGGAATGTTACAAGGTGAGTCTGTGGTCATTCGAGTTGGACCAAAAAGTTGTCACGTTTTGGTTACAGTAGTTTTACCTTTCTGCCCGTGGCTTCAGCCGCGATTTCACCATTCAGGGTTAAGAATAAGAATAAGAATAATTTATTTGCTAGAGACATGGTGAACATAAAGATGTTATAAAATATAAGTAAGCACAAAACATGTTTCGTCGTTTGTAACGACAGGCAAAATATACATTTTATATCAGAAATACATTTAAATTATTAATTACAACCATATTTTTGGACAACTTAAAATCATTACTAATAACCTAATTTAAATTATAAAATTATAAAAAATGTCCATAGAATAAAATATCAACATTACAATAACTATAAGAAAATTAAATAATGAAACAAAATTATTTTATAAAAAAAATGTCAAAACACCATTCAAAATTAATTTAAAAATTCTCCAACAGAGTAAAAACATTTGTCACGCAACCAGTCATATAATTTTCGTTTGAATAGTCTCTGAGGGAGTTCTTTCAAATGCTCTGGTATTTTATTGTAAATTTTAATTGTCATTTGATAACAATTCTTACTATTCAATGCAGTCCTAGACAATGGTATATACAATTTATTAGGATATCTGGAATTAACTTTGTTAAACACTTCACAAGCCTTAGGAAATAAATAGTTATATTTTCTTACAAAGCATGCTACCTCATGAATGTAAAGGGATGATAGCGTGAGTAAATTAAATTTTTTGAAAAGAGGTTTACATGAGTCCAGTGGGCCTGCATTTGCGATTGCTCGAATGCATCTCTTTTGAATAATAAATGCCTTGTATGAATCAGTGGAATTTCCCCATAAGACCAAACCGTAACGCAAAACCGACGCTACATAGCCATGATAAGCCATGAGAGCTACACTTTCGTCTGAAATCTTTCGTATTCTATTTAATGCATATACAAAACTGTTCAGCTTTTTACAGACTTTTTCTAGTTGCTGTGTCCAAGAGCAATGTTCGTCTAAGATAATGCCAAGGAATGTGGCATTTGCTGTTGCTTCTATAGGCTCACTGTTCAAGTGAATATTAATATTTTCCTGTGACATTTTCCTATTTCGAAACATTGTGTATTTCGTTTTGTTGGCGTTAACATATAAGTTGTTGCTTTGAAGCCAAGTACTAACTGTGTTAATTGTATTATTTATCTCTTTCTCTGTATTACCGTATTTAGCATCAATAATCACAGAAATATCGTCTGCAAAAAGAACACATTTATGATTGATAATTTCAGGGAGATCATTTATGTACAGCAAGAATAACAATGGTCCCAGTATACTCCCTTGTGGAACCCCATACGAATTTATCTGGAAGGAAGATCTATAGTGCACTAGGTCCTCGTTTTTCAATCTCCTTATCTCAACACACTGAAAGCGATTCTGTAAATATGATTTGATCCAGCTATATGCGACTCCTCTTATTCCATATCGCTCACATTTATTTAATAATAATTCATGACTCACGTAGTCAAACGCCTTTGTCATATCAAAATAAACGACAGCTACAGGGCGATGTTGGTCGATAATTCTAGTGATCTCACTAACCAAGTTATATGCAGCTAGAGTGGTTGATTTCCCTTTTTGGAAGCCGTTTTGCTCAGTTTTTATAATATTATGTTTCAATAAAAACAGATTAAGTCTATTGTACATAGCTCTCTCAAAGATTTTGGACACAATTGGTATAAGAGCAACAGGTCTGTAATTATTTATATCCTCTTTGGAGTCTTTTTTGAACAGGGGCTTAATAATAGCTTTCTTGAGAAAGCTTGGAAAGTGGCCCTCATTGAAAGACATGTTAATAAGAAAACACAAAACTGGAGCCAAATAAAACATACAATTTTTAATAACTTTTGTTGCAACTTCATCATATCCAACTGCGTTGGTATTATTCAAAGACTTTATGATGTTGAGTATTTCCGTTACATCACACGGTTGCAAGAATATTGTTTGTAAAATTAATTCTGTACTGTTATTACTAGCTTTTAAACCAAAATTTCTAGATTTGATTTTCTTGTCAATAAATTTATTATTAAAAATTTCAGCTATTTCTATTGGATCTGTTATCTGTTGATTGTCAATTACCAATTTATTTATGCTATTAATGTTGGTATACTGATCACTACTTTCTTTTACAATTTCCCATGAAGCTCTACATTTGTTTTTTGAAATGGAAATATGTCTATTATTTGTAATTTGTTGAGCTTTGAAAATACATTTCTTTAAGATTTTTGCATGTGACCGATATTTCAATTTATCTTTATGTTGCTTTGTTTTATAATACTTATATCTGAGTTGCCTGCTACTTTTACACGACAATTTTATACCAGAAGTTAACCATTTTGCAGCTTTTGATCCAGTTTTATGTTTGATTCGAAATTTAGGAAAACATAAATTATAAAGTAAAAGAAACATATCCATAAAATTTTCAAATGCTATCTCTATATTGTTACTATTATAAACGTCGCTCCAAGAGAGCGCCTTTAGATAATTACAAAATTTATCCATATTTTCAAGATTATAGTCTCGTTTCATTTCAAAATAGCTTGATAGTAATGATCCTTTCGAATCTACAGCAAAACTCATTGTCTGACATGTATTATGGTCAGATAATGCCATTTCATGAGTGTCAGCTGTTATTACGTCTGGAATATTGCTTATGATATGGTCTATACAAGCATTGTGCCTAGTAGGCTTATTTATAAGGAGACGATATTTATAAGGTTGTTTTTTTTAATCCCTTCCTTAATTTACCTATTGGGTAGTCAAGGAATATTTCTTACACATATCAACGCAGTTCTTACAAAAGAAGGTTTAAAGCATGTTCAGTAAAACCAGTCGCTCGGTCACATTCTAACGTCATATAACAAAAAGAAACGAGGCTATTTTGACACCAGAGTTTGCTTTAAACCACGTTTTGTAACAGATTTGAATGAAACTTAGCACATAGATAGATCATACCTTGGATTAAGAAAAAACGTATGCGTATTTTGTGTTCAGTTTCCACGTCCCGCCAATATTAATTTACTAATATTACATTTTCTTTTCCAGTTTCTTGAAAAGAGGATTCTACCCGCAATAATAACTGGACTTATGATAGTTAGATTTAAGTAAGTTATTGGTTAGCTTTAAGTGTTATGCAATCAAATTAATGTTCCTACAGAAAATGTGTCGTATCTCTTACTCTTACCCATAGAATTAACCCAGAGAAGCACAATGAAGTTCATTTTGTTTGAAATCTATTCCGCCAATTTACCACCACCGACAATGCGCTCTTTGGCCAATCAGAGCGCACACGATGCAGTGATTGGTCCTTAGGCGCCGATCCCGCAGAGAGAGTTGTAGAGTTCTAAGTTTCGCGTTCACTGTAATCTAGCACCTTTGATCATTGCACACAGCGAACTCGGCGTTCAAAAGAACGCGAGTTCCGTCGAAGTTCCATTCTCTAAAGCTGGCGGTTGAGGTGACACGTCTGAGTTATCACTGTCTAATTTACTGAGTGACACAAGGCAGAAAGGGTAATGGGCATTCTGGCCCATGAGCGGCCACTAATGAAACTATAGTGAGGCCAATGATACGTGATAAAGAATGTAAGAAAACTTTTGCCTGCTGTATGTATGTACCTAATTACACCTTTTCGTACTTGCAATTTCATAATATCTCCAATAATTTCTTAAATCTTCAATTTTTTATTACTTTTTTCCTAATACACCACAATAATAAGCTTTCATATTTTTGTTAATATATTATTGCGTCATAGAACTTATTGCTGGCCGCCAATGGGACAATGGTGTTCACGTCCCGAATACCTCAGAGTCTGAAGACAAAGGTCTTCAATCAGTGCGTGTTACCAGTGATGACATACGGGACAGAGACGTGGTCTTTTACTGCTGGCCGCATAAATAAGCTTAGAGTCACTCAGCGAGCTATGGAACGAGCTATGCTCGGAATTTCTCTACGTGACAGGGTCCGTAATGAGGACATTCGTAGGAGAACGAAAACGACGGACATAGCTCGTAGAGTTATTAAGCTGAAGTGGCAATGGGCAGGCCACATCGCTCGAAGAGCCGATAACCGATGGGGAAGAAAGGTTCTCGAGTGGCGACCACGTATTGGAAAGCGCCGAGCGGGACGACCTCCCACCAGGTGGAGCGACGACCTGGTCAGAGTCGCTGGGCGCCGCTGGATGCAAGCGGCCCAGAACCGTTCGAAGTGGAAATCAATGGGGGAGGCCTATGTTCAGCAGTGGACATCCATGGGCTGATATGATATGATGATATGATAATGGGACAAGCTCCTTACAAATTTGCCCATTTAGAACTCTAGACTGCTCGCTCGCTGTGTGTACATTAGTGAACGCGGAACTCTAGAACTCTCACTGTGGGATCGGCGCCTTACTATTCAAAATCAGTGCAATTGTTCCTCGATGCTTGCGCCATTGCCAGAGCACGATCGATATCATAATAAGTATATGTGTAATTTATTAATCAATCGCAATTTAGGAGGATTTCACTGCGAGTAACTCCTTATAAAACGAAATTTATTCTAATTTTGGGTATTAACAAATAAAACTCAAGAAAATTTTGTAAACACTATTCAATAACGAATATCCAAAAGACAGATTCCGATCAGGCTATAATCAAAATTACAAGGGCTAAAAAGTCGAATTATTGTGTTGCCTCTAAACTCAAAAGTGAGATGTTCCTTTCTTAAAATTAAATGACACATTTCTATTAAATTCTCATTTATTTAAATAATATTAACAACCATAACTATACACTCGCTCATATACACGATCGTCCATTTTACAATAGTGTTGCGCGAGTATCGATTATTTTTATATCGATATTGATATATGAAACGTGTTAACTTTAAATATAATACAAATATGATGTCATAGACAAGTTAAATAGTGGTCTATAACATTATTATTACATTGTGATATTACAGCTAATCGGTAAAATGTATATAAAATAATTAGTTTTAATTATAATAAACACACGACAAGAATACATGTCCAATGTCCGTGTATACTTCAAACTAATAACTTCGATTATTATTAAAGATTATTCGATTGATTGGAGTATTTCATACTTCTCTATGATTCATATTTTATTGTAGCATTTTAATTTGCTATTAGGAATCCAGCACCTAGTTGAACTAGCTTTGCTCGGTGTACAAAAAAAAAGTCAAAAAAAATACAAAAAGATTCGACCGGATCGGGAATTGAACTCAAGACCTACGAAACGGACTTCTTACGCTTTGATCACTGGGCAATCGCTGATACTGCAGTAAAATTACCATCTACGTGAAACGTCAAAACTCGGAAAAAAGAGTTTTCCCTGAGATGCGATGGACTTTATCGATTTTTCGCCCCCCAAAAACCCACATATTTCATCGAAATTTAGAGTCGTTTTTGAGATCTAAAAACATATTATACAAATGTTCAAATATTACTACTTTAACAGTATAGGATTTGTTTATATTAATACGAGAATTTAATTTATTTTATTTCATAAAGATCTTTCTTATTGCGAAGAAATAACACCGACTAGCCAGCACACTACATAGTTAGAGTATCGATACTTACATAGAAATCGTTTCTCGCACAACACTATTTTCCATTTGTCATTAAATAAGTAAACAACAAGATTATGTGTTTACGTTTGTCATTCAAGTTACAATATGAAGACAGTTATTCTCAAAGATTTAAGGTTCAAAAAGGCAAAGATAAACACATAATTGAGTAACCATCAGACCACCTCTGTCGTCGACGACAAATCTCAATTAACAACATTGATTGATTTATCCGGTTCATTTGAAATTAGATTCTGTTCACTAAGGAGTAGTTCTCAATTTCATAAGTCGTCTAAAAACTGTGGCAGTCAGAGTTTTAGTGATAATTTACTGTACATAAATTATAATACGCTCCCACTACAAACAAACTGATCCTCATAACATTTTATGTTAATCACAGGTTTTATAAGGTAACAAAGTAAACCGAAAATTGGTAAAATACACAGATATAAATCTAAATAGATGACGCTAGTATGTACTTCGCGTGTCAAAAGCTGTGCAAAAAGGGAGAGCAGTGCTCTTCTTTTGAAACTGGTTCGTGCGGACAGGGAACTCGCATAAGGCTGCATGTCCACCAGAGATGTGTAGCGAGGGATGTGTTTAGCTGACAAATAGGATCGCTTCATTTTCACGTTAAAGCTCTAATGGCAGCCTAACTAAAGCGCTCCTGTGACATTATGGTAGGTATAAAAAAGTCACACGCTTGTTTTTCATACGGATGGAGGGACTTGCGGTATCTATTTAGATGTATGTCTGTGGTAAAATATTTATGGTAATTCTAACCCATTTCTAGAAACATAAAGATAATGTACAAGCAGACACTATATTTGTATTAAGTGAGTTCAGAAAAATGTTATTCGCATAGTTTGATATTTCTTTATAGTAAAAAAAAATTACTACATCAATTTCATTACAACGGTGCCCGAAATATCGATTATCGATGTAGCTCTTTGCATTAGGATAGGATTCAAGCTAAAGTAAACCGTAATCTAATAAGAATTAAATATACTTTGAGCTGACCCCAACTACAGCTAAGGTTTCTGTCTGACCACAATCTCACCGAAGTAAGTAATGTGGCGGAAAGAAAATATTTGTGAAAATAAATTACGTACCATAATTTTTAAATCATGAGTTAGGTTTGGTCAATAAAAAAATCGACAAAAACACAAAACATACCTAAATAATTAAATTGGAAGAGTAAATATTTTATTTATTATTATTTTTCCTCCTCAAATGCAAACTATCGATACATCGACATCGACTTTTCGCAGCACCAAAGACAATACAAATTCTTTGTACAAGTTTATCTATTATACATTGCTCTATGGACTCTATAGTCTATGACGGCGCTGTCTTACTGCTAACAATCTGTTTCAATCTCTTCTCTATGTACTGAACCCTCGTCACTAGCTTGTCTTTGGGATTGTACTCGGTGTATGGAATCTGGAGGACTTCGTAACCCTGAAATATAATAGGTTTATTGAAGACTAGCTGTGCCCCTCGGTTCCACACGCATTAACATTGTATGCAACCTATAACTTTAAGGGATATCAAACCTTATTGTTCGATCGAAAAGGTCGATTTTTGGCCGAAGCCGAAGTGCCAGCTGCTAGTACTAGAAGGTCGATTCCTCTATATATATGTTCTGTTTACTAAGTGCAAGCAGTGCAGACAGAATGAATTTATCATAAGAGCTTGCAGTAGTTACAATAACCTGAGCAGAAATATTGAAAATGATATTTTTAATTCCCCACCACTTCGCATTAAGCAATTGCTAAATGATTTCTTCTTTGATGTTTGAGCATTGTACTTATAATTAGTAAAAAAATATGTATATATTGGATGTTGCTTTATGGGTGCTTGGTGTTGACATCGCCTAGATTCTTCTTCCTACTTCTTATTACTACTTACCTCTATTATGTGTGTGGAAACTTTTAATTAGCTCTCAATATTTATAAAATTATAACCTTGTAATTAAGAACCCAGCTGTTAGTTTCCCTAAGATAATAAAATAAAATAACAGTACCTTAAGTTGTAACAGCCTGGTATATAGCTGGATGACGCCGAGAGGCGCGGCTACCTTCCGCGACATGTCGTGGTAATCCAACCCTAGTACAGCTATCCGGAATATACTGTGAAAATAAAGAAAAATCATCATCAAGAACTCCTAGGTTGCTTTATTGAGGGGAACTTGCAGAGTGACGTTGCGTTTTCGTTTTATTTTCATAAATTCATGTATTTTGAGTTTTATTGCATGTAATCGGTGGTGTTGTATCCAATAAATATCAATCCATGTGCACCAGTGAAGTGAAATGAAATCAATAGTGCCGATTCTGTTGTGAATCGCACTAAACAAATTTTAGTCACATCACATCTCTTTCTTGCGAACATTATTGAAAAAGGATAGAAAATATTTAAAGCTGTCAAATTAGTCTTTGCCGTCTTCATTTACGAGTATTTAGATGTAACCGCGATAGATGGCGACTAATTTTATATTGAAAACAAGCATTGGACTAATTTGACAGGACTATATTTCTTACATCCTTTTCTTATGTTCTTCGTTAGAAAGAGACATGGTGAGACTAATTTAGTTTAGTTGTAAAGAACAGAATCAACACCAGTAACCGGTGTCGTGACTTTTCAAGTTGTCTCAAAAACTCCGTGAATAGTTTTAGTACAAGACCACCATTTTACTAAAACATGACTTTTATGGACGGTGACTGACTGTGCGAACTATATGAAAGTGATTTATTGTGACTAGAACTTTTAATATTACTCGACATTAGCAAAATACACAAGCAGTGTGGTTCCACGATGAAAAAAAAAAGCTCCTAGGTTCCATATTCAAGAATGTCAATCAATTTTCAAGACAGGTTTTGAGTCTATTAAAACGATTGAATTTGGAACCTGCACCAATGATATAATATAATAATATTTTTTATTTCAGCCAAAAAAGCCATATTTTCAATATATAAGGTTTATTTTCGATTAACACGATATATTCAACCGGTTGAGAGCTTGCTCGCCGAACTTGTCCGCGTAAGGGTACTTAGGCTAGCTTTGGGCCAGTACCTTCATGTCCATTCAAAAAAAAAATAAAAAAAAACGATATATTCTTGATACTTGATCTCATTCTATAATATAGGCCCAAGTCATCATTGCAACGGGAAGGATGTCACTTATGGAGGATTTTAACGTTAATTTCACCAATAAACTAGAGATGAATGTAATGTAAGCTCATAACGAATCTAAAACCAAGACAGGGTAATATAAGTAATTTCTTAATTGTTTTTGGTGGTGATTTTACTGATATTTTGGTCACTTACTTTTTGTTGTTAACGGCCTTATCTAATGGTACCGGATGACATTTTGCATCCACTGCGAATTCCGCATCTGTGAATTGTAATATAATACTTTATTCATTTTTTATATCTCGTACTCTGAAAGTAGACCTTAAAGTATCTAAGAAGCGGGATGTAAATGACAGTTTACATCCCTAGGGCGGAAAACTAAAAACAAAACAAGTATACTGTATATAACTATCCTAACTAACCTATACAGCCACACTTCGATAAAATTATATAATTGTAGATATTTCGTAATTGGAATATAGATTATTTAAATGTTATTAAAATATTTGATTATAATTCAAATATTTTAATAACATTTAAATAACAATACATTTTATAGTATCCTAATCCTAACTAATATTATAAATGCGAAAGTGAGTTTGTTTATTTGTTTCGCCTTCACGAATCATCTACTCAACGGACTTTCATAAAATTTGGTATTCAGATAGCCTATGGTATGGAGACGGATATACTTTTTATCCCGGAAACGTGGGTGAAACCGCGGGGGACAGCTAGTTATATTATAAATGGAATTTTGTCTGTAAAATGCTTTACAAATAAAAATATCGGCTAAGCGTGAGTCGGACTCGCACACAGAGTTTCGAAAAGACATTTCTGGTATCGCTCCTTAAATTTTTAATTATATTTCATTTTAAAATATTTAAATGTAATGCGTCAATAGAAATACACGTTCTGTGAAAATGTTAACTGTCTACTCTATTACAGTATAACCCAACTGATAAGGCGAGTCGTGAATCTTCGTTCGCACAGAAAAGAAAGTATGGCCCCGAAGATTAACGAAAGAATGATTAAAACTTACAATCAACCTTAGATCACTACTATAAGGTTCGTAATACACTGCATGCAGCTGTTAGTTCCGTCTCACTCGCACGTCACGCCCCTCCGCACACAAGACGGCAGCTGCCGACCAATAGCGTTACCCGCGCTTTGAAAATGTCTCTTCTGCGCAAGTACATCGGTAAGCCATATCAGTTGGGTACTAGTGTACTGTTGATAAGATACAACCCACTGACAAACAGACGGACGGACGGGCGTACAGCGCAGGCTTAGTAATACGATCCCGTTGGCACCCTTTGGGTAGGGAACCCTAGTCAAAATACAAAAGACTCACCATACAAAAACCCCATGCCGGAATTGCAGTCCTTCTTCATGAAGGTATCAGCCGAGACGAGGGTCTTGAAGGTGTCCATGATTGTGTGCACGTAGAGCGCCTTCTCCTGCGTGTGCAGTACTGGCACGCCTACTGCCACGTGTTCGCCCAGCCGGGGGGTGGCGGCCGAGGGGGGGGAGGGGCAGGTCAGGCTACTGTACGCGTCCAGCATCATCAGCTTGCGACGGGACGGGATCGGGATCTCTACGGATTCAACATTATACCGGGTGGAGATTTCGATATGGCATATTTTCGAAAGCTATGTCGGGTTAGTCATTCTGAACAACTTTTACTATGGCACAAAAACTGAGCTGGGGAAACGCCTGCGAAACGTTTTTTTTTTCTTTTTTTTTTTTCAATATCTGACATCTCTAGTACCCTAACTTGGTCTCATGGAACCTTTTGATCCTTGTCGGAAACAGGATTACAATAAAGTTCAAAGTACCTCCAGCAGACAGTAATTTATCGATGAACTCTGGCCGAAGTGTGGAGACGAGGTGATATTGCTTCACCTTGTTCAGGATCAGGAGTGAGAACACCATGTCCAACCAGCTCGATGGTCTGGTCATTTCCTCCTCTTTTAGGGACAGTGCTGCCTGAAAACAGGTATAAATAATAATAATAAGGCAATGACAGCTAAGTGCCGGTAAGGGAAGGCATCGTGAGGAAATCATAGTACCCTCAAGTTGATAATCGCCAAGCGAAGCTCCAAGACATGCAGACATGTTCATGTTTACAAATGAATGTACTGTGTGGGAATCGAAACCACGACTTGCAGCGTGATAAGGTAGGGGTTTTATCAACAACGCCAACTGGTGAACTGGCCCGACAAATAGTACTAGACCACTAGTCCCGGGTACACAGGCAGCACAGCGCATATTTAAAACAAATTAAAAACTAATATTTAAAAAAAGTATCTTAGTGGCACCATTTTTTTTTTACGTCAACAGGTTGACAAGAAGGCAAACCAGCCACCTGATGGTAAGTGGTCACCGCCGCCTACAGACATTTGCCAATATGCTACCGACCTTGTAGAGCTCTTTTTACGCCTTTTTTGAAGAACCTCATATCGTAGCGCTGAGGGAAAACCGTAAAAGGAGCTCATTCCACGCACTCTACCACCGTGCTAGTTTCCTCACGATGTATTCCTTCAACGAAAGCTCAAGCTCATTGTAGGATTCGAACCCGGGACCTTCGTCTCGGCATTCGACCTATCATCGCCTTTAATCCTAATCTTAATTCCTTGTCCTAATTTCCAATAATTTTCATCAACTAAAAGTGTCTTACCTCAAAAAGCGCATCACTATCAGGCGGCACAAAATCAACAGTCGCCAGGGTGATCACAGCGGAGGCAATATCCCCCGCTCTGCATATAGTCTTGTGGTTCTGTAGCCACTCTGTTATAGCTGATAGAACCGCCTCATGCCGATACTTAAGCAGGCCAAGGGACACGGTTATCGAGTTCACTACAGCTGGCTTGTCCTCGTTTCCTGGGAGACATTCTATCACGTCTCTGAAAGTTATTTTGGTTCATTAGTTGCGGGGAAATTAATATAGGAACCGCAAAGCGGAAGAAAAATGCGTAGGTTATATTTAACACTTGCTGTAGCAAACAAGCTTAAGGCCCGCCTGATGGCAAGCGGTTACCGTATGGACGGTTATTTCACCAGGGGTGATACTCGCGCCGTTGCCAACCCTGCAGAAATCTCTTCAAACCCTTTTTCAAGAACCCCATGCTGTACTCCATTGGGAATACCACGGCGGAGAGCTCATTCCACATTCTGAGCGGCCACGGAAGGAAACTCCTTTGAGACCGCACAGTTCCAAATAATTCTGGTTTCAATGTGTGAGGATGGACTCCCCGTCGATGGCGAGAGTTGCGATGGTGGAAGGTAGCTGTGGGCATCAGCTAAAACAATTCTACAGAATACTATTTCACCCGCGTTCACATGATAAAAAGTAGCCTCTAATACTCGGGGATAGTGTAGCTTCCTATTAGTAAAGGTATTCTTTGAAACTATCTTGTAGTTCCAGAGATTAGCCCGTTTAAAGAAACAAAAAAGCTATAAGGTGCTTAAAAACATTCAAGTTGACTCAACAACCGGTTCAGAATACATGACTGAGAAGACTGTCATGAAACTCGGCACGGCATTTTTTTGTGTATGATCATTTTCAAAATGTCAAAGTCATAGTCAAAGCCATTTATTCAATTGAGGCCCTAGTATGGCACTTATGAAGGTCAAAGCTACTGAAGTTACCACCAGTTCGCAAGTCGGCCTTCAACTTCAAAATTAATTTTTATTTTTTTTGGAAAATCAGACTATTTTTGCTAAGTATACTTTTACTGTAAAATATCTTACTTGCATATCCTATCCAGCAACAGAGGATCAGGGAAGTTGAGCGAGGCCATGGAGTAGAGCAAATCAGCTGATTTCTTCAGGTCAATGACCTCAGTCTGTTTGGTGATGTTGTGAGAGAGGGCGCGGAGGAGCGGCGTGCTGCGACGACCTTTTTGATGGAGGGCTTTCATTACCTGAAATGTTTTAGGAACGGTTAGTCATTGAACTGCATGGAATGCTGAAGACATAAATGTTAACCAACATGTCGAATCAACTAAAATAATAATAATATAAGCCATTTATTCAAACTAAAATTACACGACATGGGTTCTTTACTACTAGTACTAGTACTGCCTATCTATAAATACATTCATAGTTAGTTTGTGTGCCCTTTGGCATAGGCCTCCTCCAACTCCTTCTCCTCCGTCGAATCAACTGCTTTTGATTAAATATCAGCACAGTAACTAATATTGAGTTTTGTATGAATAAATGTTTTTTTTATACCACTAAGATGGCAAACAAGCATACGGCCCGCCTAATGGTAAGCGGTTACCGTAGCCTAACTACGTAGAAAACCACGGCGGAGAGCTCATTCCACAGTCTGAGCAACCGCGGAAAAAAACTCCTTTGAGCCTGCACAGTTCGAAACAATTTTGGTTTCAATGTGTGAGGATTAACTCCCCCTCGATGGCGAGAGTTGCGATGGTGGAAGGTAGCCGTGGGCATCAAGTCGAAAAATTCCTTAGAACACTGTCCGTTGTACAAGCGGTAGAACGCACACATTCTCTATTGTACACTAAAAGCAGTTAACAAAAAATGCTTAATATTAAAATTACTATACAATGGGTCTTCTTATCACTATCCAGACAACCTTTGGATGTTATCAAAACCTTTGGATGTTGATACTGAATTATGTTGTTATACTTTTCCAGCATCAAATAAGGATTTCCTCTAAAGTCCACAGTATAGACTGTGGATCAATGTTGAAGTCCAGTTTTGAATCCAGATTATAGCAATTGAATTTGGAACGTACACTTATGACATAAGCTTTATTTTCAATTAGGATTTTTTTTCTTGATACTTGACTTATATTTTAAGTGTTGATAATTTATTTTTCACTGTCAAATAGCATATATTGAGCTTTCCACATCTACATACATGAGATTAGAGCATCATAAGAAGCACCAACCTTTATCATCTGTGGTAAGGTCAAATTTGTGATCAACCTGGCAGCCTCATCATCGCCCGTGATTCCCAGCACAGTGCTAAGGTCCTCTGCCATTGTTAATGAGCTCATGGCCTGTGCAGTTGGAGTTCGTGCTAAGATGCGACACAGCTTTAGGAAGCGAGGGTCCTTCTCAAAATCAGACAGTTTCACTTTGTTGATGCTTGACCATTCTGATAGGATTGACACCATCTGAGAAAATTTATAAGAAATTATTACTTATAATATAGCCTTCCTAATAGTTCACTTTTGACAGCCCATAAACATTCACGTGTCAAAAAGAGACAAACATAGTGCAAGGAGACTTCTTAAGATGACCTAATATTAATACAGTCCACTACTCAGTTATAATTTGAAATTATGATAGCTCCGAGGTCATTTGTGGGATTGGATCCTACAGTGAGCTCAAGCTTTTGGTGAAGGAATGCATTTTTAGGAAACCATAGCACAGATACAGGTTACTTTGTAGTCCCCATCTGGCTGGCTACCACCTTTGTTGAAAATCTGTTGACAAACATCTACTGGTGTGTCCTGACAGTTCCACATGACTGCCACTTTCCTTCTAGGCCATATTGTTACTGACCAAGTTTAGATTGTGATCAAATATAGTGTACACAACAAAAAACGTAAATGCACATTCATATTTGCCTTATCAGGGCCTAAACTGAATAAAAAACTTTTTGTTTTTGAAATAAAAAGTTCCAAATTTGAATAAATTAGTAAAATTCATATCAAGTGTTGCCCACCTTCAAAGCATGTTTCCTGGACACAATAGGGCTTTCAGCAACCCCCAGCAAGCTGTTAACATCCGTAGCTTTCTGTATTTGTCCGTCGACTTGCTGCATACGACTCTGTTTCACTGACTTTGGACTCGGCTTCTTGTTATCATCTACTACATCTATATTATTGAGTGAGGCAAATGCTGCTGCTACTAAGCCTAGAAATTTGGTTAGAATTTACATACTATGTAAATTACAGACGCCATGTTGTTTTATATACAAGGAAGGTAGCAGGCAAACGTAATTATGGCCCATGTGATATAGCTATGTATAATTATGAGTTGTTTACCTGACTGTTTATCAAAATATGTTTAGCTAGTAAATAGCTGTGCAATTTATATGTGGAGATTTGATAGAGTGATTGGTACTTTTAGTCCTAAATAGGCAATCCATCAGTCCAACTTATAGATTTATGATCTTACAGTTCTGCTACCTAGTTTGATTACTAATTTTAGTAACTAGTGTATACCATAGACTTTAAGATGCAGAATTGCAGACTTTGACATCTAAAAAGTGCACAAATATCTTAAAAAAATAAAAATGTATACCAGCATTATCCTTGTCATCTTCAACCAGCTTCACATTTTTATCAGCTATGCTTCTAGATGCTTCCAATTTCTCAGTTTTGAACACTGTCGCTCCAGGAGTCGAATACTTCATTATAGTGGCCCTGGTTCCTAACCTCCAAATTACTAAACTGCTGAATTTCAACATCTACAACGAATAAAGATAAAAACTGAACAGCACACGTAAATATAACACTTCATAAACATATTTGAACCAATAAATATCCATAATTTACGAATAATAAGCTTTAAAACCAGTATTATTGACCATCTTACATCACGATATTAAACTGATCTAATATAAGGAATATGAAATAAACTGCAGTTATGTGAGAAGAGTTACTAATTAATAATATACCTTTTAAGTTATATGATTCAGCCTGAAAGGAATTTAGCAGTTTTTAAAACATTTACATAAAATAAAATTATTTATCTTTCGTGACAGATATTTTTTAGTGTTGCTGTAGAAAGAAAAACAGGTAGAGATTTTTTTTATCATACTTTAACATTATTTATCTATATTTTATTTTTCTCGATAGGTTTATTTATTGCTTTTTGTAATTTATTATATCACGGTGGAGCTATCACGATTGTAAAATTAAATAATATAGCAATAATAATAAAGTGGAAAAAATATCTCTGGATTGTCTCTGATTTGGTTACAGATAATGCAGTAAATAGGCATTGAACGAGTGGGCAAAAATCAAATCAAGTAGAATCGTCAATCGACTGGATTTAAAATAGGGTGATTATTTTCATGTATGTATATTGTATCCATAAACTTTAAATAATATAGATAAACTGTTAAACCTATCTAAGTTGTACTGAAAATGAAGAAACGATCGTACAAAAAGAAAAGAAAAACTTATTTGAATCGATACTTTCAGTATGTATTCATACTGAAAGTATTATTATCAATTATTTATATATCGGGATTTGTTATAACTAAGATATTTGTAATCATACATTGCAGCGGCAATACAACAATCACAGAATGGTTTATATTTATGAGCATTATTCTACCTTACTTTACACCTAATAATGGCTGAATTTACAATCAATCTAAATAATGACCTCGACTCTATATCTGTGGCACAGTCAGCGACGTGTGAAATTGAGGACTGCCGTCACATGTTGCAAAATTCTAAAGGTGCATTAAAAATGCTTACACAAAATATACGCAGTATACACTGTAATTTACCGAGCTTTCAAACATTATTAGCTAGATCAGGTATCGATTGGGACATCATTGTGTTGACGGAGTGTTGGCTGACACATAACCATTCCATCCCGAGTATTGACGGCTATAAGTCTTTTGCAACAACCAAAAATATAACACAAAATGAAGGAGTAGTGATTTATTGTAAGAATACTGAGTTAACTATAATTGATGAACCAGAATTTTCAGACGCAAATACTCTCATCTTAAAAATTAATCCTGACACCGTAATCGTAGCCATTTACCGTCCACCAAGTCACAGAATTATAGATAATTTTTTAAACTCGCTCAATGATTGCCTCCGAAAGTATTCGTCATGTAAGAACATAATACTGGTTGGTGATATCAATATTGATATTGCACCCGGTACTCAAGACCAGAGATCCTCCGCTTATCTTGACATGGCTGCGTTTCACGGTATGCTTCCAGCCCACACAATACCTACTCATAGTCGCACATGTCTTGATCATATATTATTGAAAACAAGACTGACTGCGCATTGCTATGTTGCACATACATCCATTACAGATCATGATTCTGTCATATTTTTTATGGACACAAAATTCGTTCGGTCAAATAACAAATCCCTTAGTCGCATTGATTTTGAGGGATTAAACGAAACTATGAAAAATATTGATTTCACGCAAATATATGATTTTACAGATGTTAACTTGGCTACAGAGTTTTTTATAGGAGCACTGTCTCAGGCCATTAATAATAATACGAATATTACAATAACTTCTAGACGCAAAAAAATTCTGAAGCCCTGGATAACGCCAGGACTTTTAAGATGTATGCGAAACCGTGACAAACTTTATATTAAAGCAAAGAAAAATCCTAGTAATGAAATTATTCAGTCAACATATCGAAGGTACAAGAATTTTTGCAATACTCTTTTAAAGAAAATTAAAATTAATTATGAAAAAGATCTGATTAGAAAAGCCGGTAAGAATAACAAAAGATTGTGGGAAGTTATTAAAAATGTAACATACACGTCAAAAAGAAAGGATAAACCTACCCAACTAATTTGTCCTAAAAATCCTTCCAATTCCGTTAACAAAATAAACTCGTTTTTTGCAGGTGTTGGTAAATCATTAGCAGAAAAAATAAAACAAAATAAAGATTCATTCTCAGCTAACCCTCAACAAGCTACGCACTCCTTTCACAAATCCATAGTACTACTACCTACAAATGAACATGAAATTAAACTATTAATATTAAACCTCAAAAATGATTGTGCAGTAGGAATAGACAATATCTCAGGAAATTTCTTAAAACATTTCATTGATGTTATAGTTCCACCACTAACTTTTATATGCAACCTATCGTTTACCACCGGTGTCTTTCCCTCTGCCTTTAAGAAGTCTCGCATAGTACCGATATTCAAGAGTGGGGATAGATGCTGTGTCAACAATTATAGACCTATCTCTATTTTACCTACACTATCTAAAATATTGGAACGTCTTATGAACGTCAGACTAGTTAAGTTTCTAGAAACAAATCAACTTCTATCTACAACTCAATTTGGATTCCGCGCACAGAAGTCTACCTCTGATGCTGTTCACCAGTTAACCGATTTCCTAATCTCTAACTTAGATAAAAAGAAAAAGGCTTTAGCTATCTATCTGGACCTAGCAAAAGCTTTTGACACAGTATCTATCTCCATATTGATAAATAAACTAGAACATTTAGGAATAAGAGGGTTACCACTTGATCTGTTTGCTGATTATCTTAAGGGTAGAACACAGGTTGTTAAAATGGATGGCTGGACAAGTGATGAGCTACCCATAGAATATGGTGTTCCCCAAGGCAGCATCCTCGGACCTACCTTGTTTCTGGTATACATAAACCAATTATGTGAAATTGATCTAGTCAACGGGAAAATAATATCATTTGCCGATGATACTGTACTAGTTTTTTATGCTGACACCTGGGAAGAAGTTTATAATCACGCTCAAAATGGCTTTAATCGAGTCTCTAAATGGCTAATTAGTAACTTCCTTACTCTAAATATAGATAAAACTAAGTACATGACCTTTACCATTAGGAAACAAGATCAATCTAACCTTTCCATCATCGCACACAATTGCAATGCTCCGTCTAAAGAGTCGTGTAGCTGCCCCCAATTAACAAAAACAAATACTATTAAATACTTGGGTATCATAATGGACAGTCAACTAAGTTTCAATCATCATATTGAGTCTTTAGTGCCCAAAATTCGGAAACTAATTTATATTTTTAAATCACTTCGTCATATTGCCGACACTATGATTATTAAATCCGTATATTATGCATTATGCCAATCGTTGTTGTCTTATTGTTTAACTTCATGGGGAGGGTCCGCTAAAACGTATTTATTAAATTTGGAGAGAGCTCAAAGAGCAGTTTTAAAAGTAAGTTATTTTTTTCCTATACATTACCCTACGTTTGATTTGTACCAACACTGTAAGGTATTGTCAGTCCGGCAACTCTTTATTTTAATGACAGTTATCAAAAAGCACTCTGAACTAACTTTCGATCCTGAAACGTTCTCAAGTAAAAGAAGTACTAACACAGTTTGCACGAAAACTAGGTTTAGAAATAGCATATCTCAACACTTTTACGCTTTTTTGGGTCCTTATCTGTACAATAATATTAATAAACAACTATCTATCTACCCGCTCTCTAGAGCAAATTGCAAAGAAAAGGTTCGTTCATGGCTTCTAGGTCTTGATTACAATTCTACAGAATGTTTATTGAAACCCTTAAATTAAACCCCTAATAAATCCATATAAGCATGACTACAATAATCAACTCACTCACTTTCTCCACACTCCCACATCCATACATCCACACACCACCACATCCTCACATCCTCACATCCTCACATCCTCACACCACTACATCTCCACACTACCACATTCACACACCACCACAATCACACACCCCTCACTCGTACACAACCTCTCTTTCCACTACATTTTAACACCAAACGCATTCATTGTTTTTGTTAACATGATCTCATTTTTTATTTTTTCATTTATTCTTATTTTCGCATTTTTAATTTTAAATTGTATTTCTTATAGTTCTATCTATTATCTGAAAGATTTTTGTGTTTTTCGTTTCTCGTTTCTCTTTTGTAATTTTTTATATTTATTAAGACTTTCTAATAACATAGGTAAAAATGTTCATAAATTAAGTGGTCTTACGGAGGGAACGCCTGGTGATCTGTAATACAGGTTTCACCTAAATCAGACACCAGTCTCTATATTATCTGCAATAACTATGACTCTGTACCATTAATGTGTTGATGAGAAATTAATAAAGTATTATTATTATTAAAAAAAAAAAAAAAAAAAAAAAAAAAAAAAAAAAAAAAAAAAAAAAAAAAAAAAAAAAATACTTCGTAAACCGAATCCAAACAGACCGAGGAAGAACATCACTATTTCAGAAAATTGCAAACGGCGGTCGTGGGTGGGTGTTTTGTTGTGATATTTTGTTGTTATTTTGCAAGAAACACTGAGACCGGTATTGAAAATCGTTAAAATGGTAAGCTTATTTAATTGAACATGAATTTAAATAAACACTCGCGTCTGAATATCAATAAAAAATGAGAAATGCCGATAACTTTGTGTCGTTGAACGAGGCTTTTCGAATTTGAACAACCTTGCGATATTCTTGGGTTACACTTTCCTTATTTATCTGAAAACATTTACTAGACTTCGTACAGTTACGTTCGCCAGCTTCGTATAAAAATCGTGATAATATCACAAATTACGTTCTCCTAAAATTGCATCGCAAATGTCACCTACCTCCAAGTGATAAATAAATAATTAACGGCATTTCTTGCTGTTCTTATCAGATATAACCTTTCGCCACTCTCAATAGACTACAGTACATTGCAATACTGCTTTAATATTTATTAGGTCCTTAGATTACTAGCATTATTATTTAAATCTTGGTCATATTTGTTTGAATTCTTTAGTCAGATTCTGATCTTCCTGGTAAAATCCTCTTTGATTAATCACTTGACAATTATGTAACTGAAATTCAGTTTTTTTTTTTCATTTGTAGTTATAGTATGTACCTACATACAGCCAATGGGTTTGGTACACAATGCTTTGTTTTTTTCTCATGAGGTTGACAAACAGGCAGACTGGCCTCCTGGTGGAAATTGGCTACCATCGCCTATAGACATATGCAGTACCAGAAGAAGAGCTCTTTTGAAGAACCCCATATCGTAGTTCTGAGGGAAAACCTTAATGGGAAGCTCATTCCACATCCTAATGGTCCGTAGTAGAAACGTCTGACTGAAACGTTGATACTTGAATCCTTTATAATAAGGTTTTAATAGTAGTAGCACCCATCCCTTTTTCGAGCCAATGGGTTCCGATCTTCCTCACTTTATGTTATACTCATTGTGCCCCATAATTATGTAATGTACTTGTTTCTCCCATTCTCGAGGGACTTATTGTTTTCCTTGGATAAAAATTAACCTATGTACTAATCCAAAATATATTCTATTTGTGTGCCAATAGGACCCTACACCAAAATACTGTAACTTTTACTTGGACTTTTTTTTTATTAAGAAAAAGTTGGAACTTAAGATTAAAAATATATCATAAAATCTAAATGTTATTATTAATTTGAGCATTTTTATTGACTTTGCCTAGTGTTTCGAACAAACTAGTGTGTTTATGATGTGTATGGTTAATTAAAATCCATTTAACCATTGCGTGATTGAAGTACAAATATCCAAACTTTTACACATATTTTATAATATTATTATTAGTGAGAACATATCTCAATAAAATAATCTGACTAGTATTTCCTGAGATTCAAATACACCTACAAACCAAAATCAGTGAGTGAGGTCACCAGAGCTCATTGGGGAGGGGGGGAGTGTTGGTAACCCGTGATGCTCCATGTATTGCAAGCGTCCATATGGCTATGGTAACCACTTAACATCAAGTGGGCCTTGACTACCGATTTGGTCATATAAAAAAATTGCTTTATAATATTAGATAAATCTTGGAATAAGCTATACCTTAGATAAGTGTCTATGAGGGCCAAAATTGAATAAAAACTTTTTGATTTCGACTTTAAAGTCTTCTTAGACTTTTTGGTGGGAACTTGCAGAGTGACATTGCTTTTTCATTTTTATTTTCATAAATTCGTGTATTTTGAGTTTTATTCCATATAATCGGTGGTATTTTATCCAATCAATCCATGTGCACAGTGAAGTGAAATTAAATTAATTATGTGTATCATGTCTTTTCAAGTTGTCTCAAGAAGTCTGTGAAAAGTTTTAGTACAATTTACCACCATTGTACTAAAACATGACTTTTATGGACTGTGACTGACTGAGGACTATGTGAAAGTGATTTATTGTGACTAGAACTAGATAATATAACTGGAAAATGGCAAAATACACAAGCCGTGTCACGCCAACATACTAAAAATAAAAAGTCTTCTTACAACTTATATATGGAAGAGAATCTAGTCAAAGCAATGTGTCAAAATTCTAAAGCCTTACATAAAACTAATTATCAGTTGTTTTAGAAGCAAACACAATAGTAATAGTGTTCACATTTGTACTACTACAAGAATGAGGTTGTGCAACCAATTTACTTAATCCAATTACTTCCTCACCTGAAGTAAACTGAAGACTGCAAGTTGCTGGACATAGACTAGACATACTATGATTTTTCTAGTAAATAGTTAAAAACTAAACAACAACTACTACCTATATAAAATCTGATTGTTTCACTAATTAGAAATGATTTTACTAATTAGAATGAAATGATGAGCAATGCCCTGTGTATTGCAAGCATCCTAAGGTGGCTCATTACGTGGAAGACAAGAATATATGTTTGTAGTAGCTTCTCTCTGCACTTGCATCCCCCTGGCTAAGTGACAATTGTACGAATAAGCATAAAATAATAATGTATATATTGTATAAGTATTTGGAAAAAAAAAGCTGTAATATTAAAAGATCTTCCACAAAAAAAAACCTTGCTGAGTTTCTTGCCGGAGTCTTCTCGGTTTAAGTGTATTCCGAACCGGTGGTAAATTCAACTGTATGTACCAATATAACGTTCATAAGTGCCTTACTAGGGCCTAAACTGAATAAATGACTTTTCGATTTTGATTTTGATCCATATGGCTACGGTAACCGCTTACCATCAGGTAAGCCGTACGCTTGTTTACCGTCTTAGTTGTTTAAAAAAATACTAAAACAATATTATGTTAAAATTAAAAATAAATTGCCATTGATGCTCTTTGAATGCCTTATTCATTCAACAAATTCTAATTAAATTCTGATAAGAAACCTGAATGATTACTATGCAGTGGTAAAAGTAATTTTATTGTTTCATTCATGTAAGTTGTTTAAACATGTAAGCCTTGACACATGTATAAAATAGATAAAAATAACCTTGAATTTAATCTTTCATTCATTTCAATGAATTTGAAAAGAAAAAAGTTATAGTAAGCTGCTGTACACCAGACTTTCTGGACTAATTCATTTTTTTTTCTCTACTCTGCTGTTACTCTGGCAACCTTACGCGCAGGAACACAAAACTGGCCAATTGCGAGTCGAACTCGCACACAGGATGGTTCCGTACAATAATAATAATATTAACTAACTCAACTTTGCTGTGAAATGAGTAGAAGGCGCAACAAAAATAACGCCAAAAAAGACGTTTCTTGCATGGAGATGTTCTTGTAAAAATAATTGAAGCATACATAAAAAAAACAGGCCAAGTGCGAGTCGGACTCGCACACGGAGGGTTCCGTGTAATATTAACTCAACTTAGCTACGAAAAAAAACGCCAAAAATATTGATTGAAGGTAAATTGCGGTTTACGATTTATGACGTATTAAAAAAACTACTTACTAGATCTCGTTCAAACCAATTTTCGGTGGAAGTTTGCATGATAATGTACATTATATATATTTTTTTTAATTCTCTTATTTTAGAAGTTACAGGGGGGGGACACACATTTTACCACTTTGGAAGTGTCTCGCGCAAACTATTCAATTTAGAAAAAAAAAATTAGAAACCTCAATATCATTTTTAAAGACCTATACATAGATAACCCACATGAATGGGTTTGATGAAAAAAAAAATTGAGTTTCAGTTCTAAGTATAGGGAACCCCCAAAATTTATTGTTTTTTTTTCTATTTTTGTGTGAAAATCTTGATGCGGTTCACAGAAAACATCTACTTACTCAGTTTCAACAGTATAGTTCTTATAGATTCGGAAAAAAGTGGCTGTGACATACGGACGGACAGACAGACAGACAGACATGAAGAATCCATAAGGGTTCCGTTTTTTGCCATTTGGCTACGCAACCCTAACAATGTTAAAAATACTTGTAACACAACACAAGCGTAACCAAAGGGCTTAATTAATTCCCGTCAGCCTGTGCGTCAGAACTCGGTAGCTAGAAATAGTTAACATTTTATTTAGGTATTTTCATGGTGACGAGACACTGTGAAGAAACTTGCCATTGGAATGACATAGCCTCTTAATTAATACCGGCAGTTACGGAGATAAAACAGATTTTTGAGATAGTTCCAAAGTTTGAAGAGATTAATTAGTTATTTGTTTGAACAGAATTGTTCATTAGAGAGTTTTGAAGTGCCGAACTTTTCCCCGTAAATATTTTTCTCTACATTTCCATTTGCTTTTATTAATTAGGTATGTGAAACTGTTATTAATAAATCAATCAAGGTACCTTAATATAAATTTACTCATGAAGAAAAAAACTGACTCCTTCAAAATGTTTTTATATTCAATAAGGAACCAACAAAAAATAACTTACTAAACGTTGATGATGGATGGACCCAGAAGCCTCGTCAACCTAATCAACACCTAGTGCTAGTTGTGATATGATTTGTTTCCCCCAGGCGGGGGCCGATGGCGTTGGTGCAGCTCTCTGAGCGCGCCCGCTCCCCGCCCCCTCCCGCGTACACAACGGTTCGGGTAAGCTATATAATTATCTCATTGTCTATCATTAGCTAATTTTCATGTGACAGTCCTTATGGAAACGTACCCAGTTTCGTGACGAAAGTTGTAGGTTCGACACCTATAAACTACAGTTTACAGCGAAGGAAGAGTGAGGAAACCAGATCACAGTGGCCCTCCTCCATCCTCAAGCTAAAAAACTGTGCCAAGGACATACCGGTTTGTTCAGCAGGCTTTGTGTGCTTACCACCTTCGGCCACATCCTTATTTACCCTGGTGAGATTGTGGTTACTAAAAAAGCCTAATCATAGTAAAAACTAGTCGCTCTGTGAGCTGGAGATGTAGACCTCGCGAGACATGGTCGATTCAGGTTTAAAAAAAAATCATATAAGTAATTACCGAACATGCTCACATAATTCCACGAGTATCTGTTGAGAAATGCGATATGTAGAGGAGAACAGCCGGATATACGAAAGCATTTTTGTCCAAACTGAAACGGAGACGCTTCGATCGCTCGGTCAAAAAAACGTTTCATCCAGCAGAATGTAAATAAAGAAAAATACTGAGACAGGGAGTTGGAAGCAAAGGGGGTGGGTTCATAAATTAAATCACCCCTTCTCTCCCAAGCTATATGAGGCTTTCGGCATTTGTTACTTGGTCACAACACCGACACGAGACTCCTAAAGGGAATAATTTATAGCGAACGAAAATAGTCTTAAATTGAAGCGACATAAAGTCGTATATTAAATTATGTACAGTTTTCCACAGAATACTCGATAAGGTGTCGTATGCTGTACGAATTTGTCTTCGCGAAGCTCCGATGGATCTCACGCCGACTTGTATCGAAAGGTATGTTTATTTTAAACTAATATTATCAAATTCCTTAGGCTTTACTGGATTTCATACATTTTAAGCAATCTTCGTTTTTTAACCGACGTGAAAAAACTTTTTTTTTACCTTTGTTACCTCAGAACTCCTTCATATATTATCCGATTTGGAAAATTCTTTTGTTTGGAAGGGTATACTTCCCGTTTGGTCCCATTGTCAGGTCAGGGTTTGATTACTTTTTAGTGTCCTTTGAAGTCGGTTTAAGTTTTTTGTAAAATAGTTTTCAATGATTTATGGACTAGAATGTGTTATCTTCAGATGACTTTAACATCCTTAGGCAGACAAAGTCCCGCTCTTTATTACAGAAATGGTAGACATAAAAGCGTCAGTTTTGTCATTAGAGGTGTTTTTTGCAATTTGTATCAGTTTAATTCCCGGCTGAGAAAAGCCACTTTTCAAAACGACATGAATTAAAAAAAAACTTTTGAATAATTGTCAACTTTAATAGTAAGGGTACTGGCCCGTTCCTTCTTTCCACCATGTATATTCTTGATTGTATGCTACTACGTGAAAACGCTTCATAAAGACCACATTCGTACGGAAATTCCAAAAGTCAACCCAAATATACCTTGACCTTCATAAACAAGAAATGGAGTTATTTTGAAACATGCGGTTTAAATTGAACCGCGGTAATTACATTCGGATATTAATTGCACAAGTCTGGCTACAATATATTTGTCAACGGGCTGTAGACACGAAACGGAAGTATATAGTTAACTCATTTTGTATTATGAATATGTTACTTTAACTTGCTCTTGTATCTGCTTGCTCTAAGAATTCATGACATTTGAAGAAGATACGGTTTCATCCATTTATTATGGTTGATGTGTAGCATAATAGCAAAGGAGTGCAACATACTTAGGGCGTACAGTATTACCCAACTGATATGGCGCGTCGTGAATCTTCGTTCGCACAGAAAAGAAAGTATGGGCCCGAAGATTAACGTAAGAATGCTTAAAACTTACAATCAACCTTAGATCACTATTATAAGGTTCATAATACACTGCAGCTGTTAGTTCCGTCTCACTCGCAAGTCACGCCCCTCCGCACGGTGCGCGGTAACATGACGGCAGCTGTCGGCCAATAGCGTTTCTCGCGCTTTGAAAATGTATCTTCTGCGCAGGTACATCGGTAAGCCATATTAATTGGGTACTACTGTACCTATGTGTTGTGGACTTTCAAAGGAAGATTGAATAGGTTTCTTCTGAGCATCGTGTTTCATCATAGGGTTCATTAAAGTCCTTCAAGGGCGGGTAAGTGCAGTGTGGCCAAAGGCAACCCATCTATACAAATAAATAATATTGAAGTGTCCGTTTGTAATGTCAAAATAACAGCTTTATACTAAATGCATATGAAGCTAGTGTAATCTGAAAAACAGAGAAGTTTCGTAAAGAGTCTTGTATGGACGTTTTATTTCATTTTATTATTTGTTGATATAGCGGCACATTCTGTGATCAATTGTTTCTATTACGGTTCATGAGATACAGCCCACTGACAGACAGACAGACGGACGGACAGCGGAGGCTTAGTTACGGGTACGGAACCTTAAAAAATAATTGGTGCTCTAAAATAAGTAGTTTTCTATAAAAAAACATATTCTAACAATTTGCATGGAACGTCGTACCAAGTCGTACTGAATCGTTATTCAAACCATAAACCAAGAATCCATTAAGTGCTAGCGCATACCCAATATAACAAAATAGCCAAGCTCAAAAATAGCATCGTACCAAAACAAGAGTTATACCGCCGTATCCTGCCTGAGTGGCTACAAGCATAGCCGGATCGATATCAGGCAGCACGCCCGCGTGGGGTTCGATCCCCGGCCACCCCGACCTTATACACACTGATGTGAACATTTCTTTTCGATGACCTTTTCGCCAAATTTGCCCTTTAAAATTTTTCAGTTACAGGTTGATTTGGATTCGATCGCTTTAAATGGAAAATATGCTTTGAATTCTTATAAATGACTTTACTCTAACTTAGTGAAAGCAGTAATTAATGATTTTCATCATCATAATATCCTAGAGGTAGTCCACTGCTTAATATAAACCTCACCTTTAGATTTATTCAACAAACAGTACGTAGCCGCTTGATGCGACTCTAGAACCATCCACAGCATTTTCGTATCAGCACTTAATGTCAAAGAAAGACACAAGCTTGCTTAAAATAAATTGGAAGAAGCAATTTGTAAAAGCTCTAGGGGAGGATAAAATATCGGATTATCTTATTATATTCATCGTAGTTTCGCTGTTTGAGATCCTGCGTTGGAATATCAGGTCTCTAATAAAGCCGAGCTAAAACATCAATCATTAGGAGTATATCCCATGTCATTTACACTCATCTAAAAACGCACCAATAAATAACTGTACTCAAAACAAATATCGTATTAATTGGATCCCTCCACAATATCCACATGTCAATTGCAGGAGCATATCAACAAATACACCCCACACACTGCACCCCGTATCGAAACATGTATGAATAGTTCCCAATATATCTCGGTAATAGTTGACAGGGGTGATAATGATGATATCGATTTATGGGCTTAGTTTGTGGGTAGGCCATTTGTTTTGGGCTCGGGAATGCTTATGCCGGCTTCAAGATGTTACGCGTCATTGCTACTGCTATTTGTTGTAGCTGTCGAATTGTTAGAGCAGACTTATGGAATTGTCGCAATTTCATGTAAATATCTTCTGGATGACTGTATTGCAATTGCTAGGAAATATTCCTGAAGAAGTTTCTGGAGATAGCTCAAAACTTGCTTACTAAAAATTGCAACGAAGTGGAAACTTATTGTATCGGGATCTTTGGGGAAATTATTCTATCCGAAAGCTTTGCGAACCAAGTGCAGACCAAATTGAATGAATTGAAGTGTTGAAGTGTTGAATAGGGATCAATGTAATGCCTAATCAGAAATGGTAGCATGTATTCGATAGTCTATTGTATCGAGAATTTGCGAGAATTGAAGGGCGGTTAGATTTTCCCGTCTGACGAAGTCTGTATACGCGAATTACGTCAGACAAATCGATACTGACATCATGATGTAATTGTGTCTTCTCCAACAATAGTACAATAGAAACCAAATATTTAAAAAAGATGACCGTTCCTTTCACTGTCTTTTACTTCTTATTTTACCATCAGTGATCTCATACAATCTTCCCTTCATTGCAGGGTTGGATTTCGTAGTATAATTATACTATTTGTACCATAATTTTGTGATGTGTAGTATGTAGTATCGTAATGCCATTATACTACGCGAAAATACCATAATTTTACCTTTAGGTCGATTGACTACTGTTATTGGTTGAAATATATAAAAAAATATTATTTAATTACGAAATTAAGTGTAATCGTTGTTGTAGTTGTAGTAAATCGCTCTATTGACTCCTGATACTTTCATGCGATGCTGTGAAAGAAAGTGAATGTACCTAATGTGTATTGAATCTGGGGGCACGGGAGTGCCCCCCGCCAAGACAGCCAAGCGAAGCGAAAGGGCACTACCTACCTTTTCTCGAAGCGCTTCGTCGTTTTTTTGAACCCTCATAACTTGGATTTGGATTATACCAGATAAACAAAATTCTCGGAACATGATCTCAATAGTGAACTTATTAAGCATATTAAGTTTCAATAACATAGCTCTTATACTTTAGATTTTATTGATATCTAAAAAACCCCGATTTCGTCACTGACTCACTGATGATCATCAAAACTCATAGGGTACTTCCTGAAGTCCTAGAAAGCTGAAATTTGGTATTTAAGCTTGTATTAGTACACAAACAACAAAAAAATTATAAAACTTGGAAATTTCAAAAAAAAAAAGAAGTGAAATCCCACCAAAAACATTTTCATGTAAAATGTTGCCGCCAAGACATATGGCTCGTACTGTCAAAAAGTTATCAGATCTCATGTAGAGCCAAGCTTATAACTACATGCACTTACTATATAAGCCCTAACTTCACAACCTCTACACACCGTAGTCAAAATTTGTGGCTTGGCCGTTTCACTACTACAAGAACTATTGAATAACAAAAAAGCAATGAACAGTGAATACATTTTTCACCTTACTCCCATGTGATGGTAGCGACGAATTGGCTGAAATAAACATCTAAGTACTTGCCTTAATTTGGTTGATTTGTACAATCAAAATTTTCTTTCCAAATGCATTTTTATTTAAATTCATAACAAACTGGACGAAAAACGCGAAACGTAGTATTATTTTCTCCAAGTAGTATAATTTTATTTTCCATAGACAATAATTTTCTGGGGGTCTGAATCCAACCCTGCTTCATTGTCATCTCGGTGGATGTGATTTGCAATCGAAAATTAGACTTAAGAAGATTGAATACCGACAGTTTTCCAACGCCCTTTAATATTCATTAACTTTTCATCATTCACAGACTCCCCTACGTGTAATATGATTGGAGTAACAAAGTTATCTTTTCAGACATTAATAGCGCGAAATTGCAACGCATAGGCTAGGGTTGGGGGGAATCTAATCTCCGCGCAATAAGTTGTAATTCCTCACTTCCTCCCGCTTAGGGCTTTACCTCCGGGAACGCGGGATATAGGAATTATTTCATTATTTTCTTAGATTTTATAGGCAGGCATATTTTGCGGGATCTCAAATAGGACTTCGGGGAATATTGGAATTGGAAGACGTATGTATTTTGTGGCTTATGCTGATCTATCTGCTATCTTGGATTTGCTTTATTCACAATTTGCCACTAATTAGCGCAACTCGATCTTCAACAGTCGAGACGCGTTTGAAACACAAATTACTCTAGCAATAATAATTATACAAGCGATTATTTTGGCTTCAGCGTTCAACCAATTACATAGCAATTACCAGTTTAAATAAACTTCACTTACACGGCTTCCTAACAATTTATATGCAATGATTGAAATTGAAGCGAATATTGAAGAAAACGTGGCTCAATAAGGCACGTGGCATAAGTTCAACATGTGTAAGTCTTGCGGCTTCTGACATCGTGTGTGTGGCCTGCTTTATATCGGCCCATATCGGTGTTCTTGTATTATCAATTTGCAATTAACTGTGATTTGTAGTTAGTTGCTTAGTTGTTGATAAAGACTGTCTTGGGTCAGAAATTCTGAAGCGATGATAACTTGATAGCTGTGTGGTTGTAGGTACCTAAGTGACGTCGAGAGCCGTGAGAAAAAATAACCAATATGGTTAGTTTATAAAAAATATAATATATATAACCGACTTCAGAAAAGGAGGAGGTTCTCAATTCGAATGTTTTTTTTTTTTTTTTTTTTTTATGTTTGTTACCTCATAACTCCGTCATTTATTAACCGATTTGGAAAATTCTTTTTTTATTTGAAAGGGTACACTTCCCGTTTGGTCCCATTGTCATCAGATCAGGATTTGATTACTTCTTAGTGTACTTTGAAGTCGGTTTAAGGTTTTTGTAAAACAGTCCAATTATTTACTCGACAAGTTGTTGACAGTTTCTTGCCGGTTTGACCTGGTGCTTTGACTTTCCTATGTATATTTGATTTCGAATCCCTTTTATTTTTTATACTTTTAACTCCATAGTCAGGTGTTGTGGGATAGTTTCAAGTACAAAATCTTTCGATCTTTAGCCGTCTTTAGATTAAGCGCTTGAGTAAGCGGCTTTTACCATCGAAATGATAAAAGGATCATCGTGAAAAAACCGCACACTGGGACGAAACATTCGGCGGAGAATAAATGGTTCACGAATTCCCAATGATTGATTACGACCTAGATCTCGCTAAGTGGTTTCATTCTTTCGAAGAATAAAGAAATCGGTGATGTCATTCCGAGTCTCCCCCTTTGTACGGGTGGAAAATCCCTCAAGTTGAAAATCTGTCGACAAGCGCTTACAGTAGTACCCACATGATATGGCGCGTCGTGAATCTTCGTTCGCACAGAAAATAAAGTATGGCCCCGAAGATTAACGAAAGAAAACTTACAATCAACCTTAGAGCACTACTATAAGGTTCGTAATACACTGCAGCTGTTAGTTCCGTCTCACTCGCAAGTCACGCCCCTCCGTACGGCGCGCGCTACATGGCGGCAGCTGCCGACCAATAGCGTTTCCCGCGCTTTGAAAATGTATCTTCTACGCAGGTACATCGGTAAGCCATATTAGTTGGGTAGTACTGTACCGGTGTGTTCCGTCAGCTGTACTTCGGAGCCAGTTCCATTATAGGTCCTGCTTGCTTACCAGCTTTGGCCACATGCATCGTCACAAATGGTTAGTCGTTATCATTTGAACCTCTTAGCTCTCGTGTATTTGCAACTATTTCAATAGCTTCCGTTCTTATTAATTTTTCCCTACCAATTGGTATTCGAATACAGCCGTTTCCTTCGGCGCTACGTGCCTCGAATACATTGATGTCGTGATGATTGCATGTGTTGAACCTTATTTGATACTTGAACCTATGCTGGCAAAATAGCTTCGTATAATCGCATGCTTTGTTACATGTGTCACTTGCTTATTGTGTACTGATTAATCTGAAGCTAGAGTTCCGCCGTTCCCTCGTGATCCTCCTTTACCCCTAGGTTGAATTTTGAACAAGCCTTCCTTAGTTGGTTCTTACGTTATGCCAGAAATCTGTTTGCAATCATTCAAGATTCTCCAGATTTGGTTATGCGTTGATAGATCAGTCAGTCGGTCAGGACAAGTATTTTATATTGTTTTGTTTGTTGTATTCCTGCGCGTGAGTATGGTCGCCAGAACTCATAGGGGAGGGGGGAAAGGTCAAAGTCAAAGTCAAAGTCAAAGCCATTTATTCAATTTAGGCCCTAGTAGGGCACTTATGAAGGTCAAAGCTACTGAAGTTACCACCAGTTCGTAAGTCGGCCTTCAACTGAGAAGAACAGGCAAGAAACTCAGCAAGGTTACATTTTTTAAATATTTTTTTGAACAATCTGACTATTGGCTATTTTTTTCCAAAACATTATACATACATACGTTTTATTTTACAAAATAAAATACACAAACATAAAAACGCATAAACATAAAAAAAAAAACAAAACACCAACATACAAAATAAATAAAAAATAATAACCTGCACTGGTTCATAATTATGTAGGTAATCTACTGAATTTTGTACAATGTGCGCTTGTGCAGAGTGAAGCTATTTCCAGACATCTTTATCTTCAATATAATGGGCTACCTTGTAATAAGCTCGTGCTTTCAAGACTTTCTTTACGTGAGATTTGAACTTAAAATCAGTCATTTTGATTACCGAAGGTGGGATTTTGTTATAAAAACGTACACTATTTCCAAGAAATGACTTTTGAACTTTCGCTAATCTAAAATACGGAACAACTAATTTGTCTTTTTGTCTAGTATTGATATTGTGAACTTCACTATTCGTTTTAAACGTGTGTAAGCTTTTACGTACTAACATTATATTTTCATAAATGTAAAGTGAAGGTAAAGTCATGACATTTATTTCCTTAAACAATTCCTTCAATGATTCACGAGGTCCCATACTATAAATTGCACGAATGGCCCTTTTTTGTAAAATCGGTCGGTAACGCTTGAGCGATGCTTCGTGTGTTGCGAGCCTCCATATAGCTACGGTAACCACTAACCATCAGGCGGACCGTATGCTTGTTTAACGACTAAGTCGTATAAAAAATATAAGTAAATATTCAGATTTAGTAATCCATCCGATAAGATTTAGTTAGTTCATCTTCGGGAGTCGGTATTATAAAAACGACTGCTAGTACAAAACAGAATTTTACGCAAGTGAGTATTTTACTTCTAGACGCCATAACGACGCCTATGGTATGGAGAGGTATATAAGCTTTTTATCCCGGTAACGCATGTGAACCATCACGCGGAACCTGGCTAAAAATATATATGCATTGTCTTCTAAAGGTACGTTCTTATAACTGGTCCAGCCTTCCCTTGAATGCATCTGATCCACCACTTCACAGATAATCCGAGTACATGTGGTTAAACGCCAGTCTGCCTTGGACTTATTGATTGGACAATCTCCCTCCCACGTGGATGTTGTATCAAAACAGTTGAGTCGTTATCTTGTTTGCTATTTTTCATATCTTGAGTTTGTTCTGATCTTGGAATGTTATTTATTTTCTGTCTGATAAAGTTAATTTTCGGTTTTGCATCGTTGTGTTGGGCTTGCATGTTTCTGATTGTTTCTCTCGATGGCTCTCTCATTGCCTTGGAATTAGAAAGAACGACAATATATTTGACGATCACAATCAAATACAATGTAAATAAAATCGAATGAGCTGAATATCCTGTGTGCTAGTGCTACTGACTAAGTAAAAAAAATACGTTTCTAATATTAAATAACTTTCCGTGAGGTATGACCTTGAAAGGGCGTGTATGTATTTCCAATAAAATTAAACATTCGTCTGCTTATAACAATAATCCTAACAAATTGTTTAGTAGGAAATATGTTCATAAAACAACTAGGCTTTCAAGCGATTCATCGTTAATTTAAGCTATGTCTCCCTGTGGAGTCCCAAAGGTTTATATTCATGTGGTTATATTAGCAGCACTAACAAAGTAAGTTTAATGAAAGCGCCCGGTAACAGCCCTCTACGCGAAACAACGCCCTCCCTGCCGTTTATCCCCCATTCAAGCTTACTGCGACCGCACCTCATCCCTAGTTTTCCTTATACAGTCAACGACATAAAATATTTAACTTTAAAACATAGGTCTTAAGGCTTCATTTTCAATATAAAATTGTGTTCCTTGTGACGTTCTCAAAACGAGCATGACTTATTTGTCGAAACAAAGCAGCACGTTCCAAATTAGACTCTATGCGCGAGATGGTGAGGTTGATAGTTGATCGTTCGTCACGCGCACATACGCAGCCTCCCCTAGGGTTGGCACGGTCGATCCGACCAGTCGCCTCGCCGGCGTGGCCCGGACGCGTTCCCGGTTGAAACCATAGCCAAAGTTTTTAAAAAAAGAAACAAAACAAATCCACATTCTCCTTCCCCAGTGCAAGGAAAAATCGTTGGATGTAATCAAATGAAAAATTCTCGTTTTTAACTCTTGAGTGGTTAATTTCGTTGAAGTATTGTTCAGTGTATTAGTCATCGGTGGTAGAAAATTCCTGATTTTAGGATCTGCTATCCGTTGGTTGGAAGTGTCGTGAAGTGAAGTGATTTATTAAAATAAATATACAAGTGACGTATTTCGGGCTCGTGTTTGCTATTTACTGCATTTTATTTAGCTTAGTATACGAGGCTTAGTTAGTACAGTATATTTTGATTGAGGAGACCTTCGAAGAGGTATTTTTTGGATTTAATATATTGGATATCGTCGTGTCCGCTTGTAGTTAGGTTTGCAATATGTGACAACGCTTTTGTCTGTGTCGGGACAAAAAAGCTTAAAACTGCAACTGCAGTATTATGACAATAATGCAGATCTCGCTCAATCTAATGCATTTTATTGATCGTCGTTTATCAAAACTGGGGGTAACAAATTTTTACTATAGTAAATAACCAATGCTTTTTCTGCTTATGGAAAATTAAACAATAAAGATATTGATCCATTTCAGTAAGGATTATATAATAGGAAGATTAGGGGACCAAGTATTGTTCCTAGCGAAATCTCTCGATATTCAATATCTAAAATAATTTAATGAATAAAATAGAGCAAGGCTACTATTTCGCGTCAGAATATTGTCAATGGTTATCATGATTAAAGATTTTCATTATGAAAGTTGGCACAATAACTGACACTGACGTAATTGCTTCGTCGATAACTAATAACATCGCTGTGATACATGACATCACAAAACTTAACGGTTAAATTTAACAGATACTGTTAGAAGGGATAACGAGGTTATTTTTCGCACAAATTATGGTAATGACTACGTGACCAGGCGTGAAATATTTATTGTCATTGGTCAGTCAGTGCTAATAAATCGGCGTATAACTATTTTCATTTAGCAATTAAAATCATAAGGAATTGTAATTGCATGCAAGAATGTCGGTTTTGAGCCTTGCCTAGAAATATTGAAAGATAATTACGAAATGTTGAATTTATATCAAATTTATTGGAGGCTGTATTTTAGTGAAAGGCTTATATATGGATCTCATGAGTGTCTTCTATGTCGTTTGTAACATTTAAAATATATCTATCTATCTTCAAATGAAAGTTTTTACTTTTGTTGTCACAATTCCAATGCCACGGATTCAACAGTTTGACATTGATTTCTGATCAGCCTTATCGAAAATTGACGTCACGCAAATTGTCACAAACTTTATTATCTGTACGAAACCCGTGGGGTGAGTTGTGAGGATTGTCAATAGGTACATGTTTACAGTCGCAATGCGCAAGTCTGACAGTAGGTACGCTGTACGCCTCGACCCTGGCTTTCCGCCAGATTATCAGCTGATTTGGATTCCAGTGTCTTTTATGTTCGTAACTCAATTGGGGCTTCGTTTGGAATTTTAATGGATTAGTTTCTAGTATTGATTATGCCTTATTCTTAGTCATGTAAGGTGGATACTTTGTTTTGTTATCTAATTAGCACTGTTTTGTAATTACTATGTATTCTTCCAGCATAAACTGTTTGCGCCTTATCGTCATCTTAACATCACTTTCAGTAAATAAGCTCTTTTCTGTAAATCAGTGCAAAAAATATGCCATTTAGTCATCCCGGTATTGTTGACACTTGTGCATTCAGTCACAACCACTTTTGGAATTACCCTATCCCTGTCGCCATAAAGAATCTCAATTCATATCATAATGCAATTTCCAGATCATAGCGCCATAAATTCACCCAACTCGAACAATAAAACTCCATGGACTATAATTTTAGTCCTGCCTGCTTTATTGCAGCACAGTTATATGTGTAATATCCATTAGTTTGTCGTCCTGCGATCAAGGTGGGGCCTTAATTTATTTAAATGTAACGTTTAGATCTGTGTTGTAAATGTTTTTGTGCAGATACGGAAATATCACTTTTGACCAAAGGGTATAGCGTTCACTTCAGGGGTTGGTATAAAAAATCACCCCCCAAAAATATAATTCTTATTTTCTACCGTTTTTAATCGAGCGAAAATTCTAGAAAAAATCTATAATGTGTAATTCGTAGTCATTTATAAATAGTTTCAAACTCATTAAGATATCTCGAGTAGTTTCGAAAAAAAATGAATTTAACGTTAAGGGTTGTCACCCCCATTATTCCCTAACTAAGGGGGGTAGGAGTCTGAAATTAAGTGTGAAGATGTTTTAGATGAAGAACAATAAATACAAGCTTAAAACTCTTCATTCGACGCTGGTGCAGTTTTCATATGGAAACCCCGCTATACCCTTTCATCAAGAGACTTATTTGAATGATGGTGAGCAATTCCACCTCTTTCACCTGACTGCAATAACTCGACGTAACATACAAGTTGCCATCATTTGTTTACCAATATACAAAGCATTCAGAGCGTGGCGTTGTCGTCGCAACCTCGATGTGCGATCGAGTTTACGTTGCTTGTTTTTCTCGAGCCACTCTCCAAAGACATTCGTGATTGGAATTAGATCTGATTGTGTGATTGATTTATTGACGTTTCTATTTTTACTGTTTTTTTTGCCATTGAATTGTGTTAGATTATTTGCGTCAGGTCTTGTTATTGCTATTTAATGAATTAATCTATTGTACATAAATGATGGTGCCTTAAAGTCTTGTTAAACTAATGACATAAGTCCTTCAACCATTACCAGATAGCTGATGACTCATTATTAAATTATTAAGAGACTCGTCCATGCTGACTCGTTTGTCTTGGTTGGAAAATACATGACCGGCGTGGTAGTCAGAATATCTTAACCTCACCAAACTGGCCTATCATCGCTTCTTTCTTATCACAGTCTTCTGAATGATGAAACCAATATACATAGTTAAAAACTGCGTACGAAATGTGCAAATTTTAAAGAAATAGCCCTGCATTGGTGTAAAAAAGATAATAAACCACTTCGTAAATTGCTTATTTATCGTACAAGGAGCCTTTAAGTTGTATGTATTGCGGCCAAGCGTCTGGTAAGGCTTACCACATGGTAAAATGTCTTGTGAGTAAAAATGTGTGTGGGGATTACTTAATATCGTGGCCATATGTGACGTGCAATTAGGTCACGAATTTATATGACGTCACTAACGAACATGTGAAATTTTTAATTAGGAATTTAAACAACTTTTTAAAAGGTTTATTTACAACGAGCTCGTTTCGAAATTACACATGGGAAGTATCTTCTGTTTAATAAGAATTCTATGGTTCGAGAGGTCAGAATATTAGTTTTTGGACTGAGTATATCTTCTACCCGCGTTTTTTACCACAATCTCACCAATAAGTGATATGAGGCGGAAGGTGTGGGGCACACAAAGCCCAAAAGATAAATGGCTCTCAAGTGCAGGAAAACATCAGTGCTTAGCGACAAATTTTCAACTTTAAGGTCCACCCAGTCGGGTACTACAAAATACCCTACCATCTTGCTATGTTTTCTTTCACCGAAAGCTCAAGCTCATCATAGGCTTTTAACCCTCGACCTTCACCCCGCAATCGACGTCGCCTTCGACTAAATAAAATATCACTAACAAAAATAATATTGCGATTATACCAAAGTACATGAACATTAGCAAACATACACTAGTATCCTTGATGCGTCCACTGATGCGTTGCAGACCTTGTGAAGGGAGTGATTAGTTCTGTACTGTACAAATAGAAAATGGCCAACTTTATACTTGTTTATTACCGTTCTGTAAATAAAAAGATTGACAAGCACGCACAGTCCTAGTGATGGTATGTCACCACCTCTTATACTCAAGGGAATTGCAAATGTATTCCCGTTATTGAAGATTGTTTTTGATGCTAATGGTAGAGTGTAGCTTAAGATTAATATGAAGGTAAATGGACATACAGACATACAGAAAGAGGAAGATATAAAAGAAGATTTCAGCATAGAAGGTAGAAAATTGATTGTAATAGAGTTAATGCAAGTAAGAGTATCATGATTTGGTTTGGAAGCGAAACATTATGGTAGATAACACATGAATCCTACCCAGGACAAAACAAAAGATTTAGATGTTTATGTGCACCATGTTGAAATTCTTTGAGGAGATCTTTGCTCTGTGAATAGTTAAGAGCTTAATGATTCAAAATTTCGTGACTAAGGTAACGCTCCTTAAAATTCTAAAGCTACTTAAAATTGTGTACTAATCGATACAGTTAATTTCATTTAAATTATGAATTTATTTATCATCGGTTTGTATTTGTTTCTTAACGAGTTCCTTTAACGATATAGGTATTGATTTATCTTTGTTAAATGATAGATAGCCTTCCATCTCTAAACCCACAATTAACCAAGTTTGTTGTTCTAATCTTTGGAAAGTTTCGCTGTGAGTTCTAACTCACATCAATCACATTCTCGTCACGCCATGATACTTTCTTATCACAGCCTGATACCTCAATATGTTAATTAATAAAAGTTGCTAAACCTCTCCTGAAAGGAATCTAAACTCACAGTGGTTCAAGCTACCAGAACATGTACAGTCTTTAAAATTGCCATGATAGGCTATCTCTGACAGAAGATAGCACGCACGCACGATGAAAATTTCTCGAAGAATCCCTTCTTTGCTCTTGGTTGGGTTATGGACTTTATCACCGTGGCTGAGAGTAGTATTTTTGTAGATTCTTCCACTACGCCAATTTGTTTAAAAAAAATTACTCGCTCTTAAAGCCACAGTTTTATATTTGCTATTCTCAATGACTTTAAACATATTTTCAAAACATCCCCGACTGTTTCGAAACTTCTTGCAGTTTGCAGCTGACTTCCATTAATGACTACAATTAAATTACTGCTGCCAAAGTACCTAATACGATAGCCCCACAGCACTTTTTGTTTTCATTGCGGTGAAATTCAGGTCAATGTGCCATAAATCGATGTGCACTCTCGATTGAGGTAAACTGTCGTTGTTTAATCGACTCATTTGCCTAACGATGGACATGCTAATAGAAATAGCGTTCTTACGTGATGTCTCGTGTTGTATGTAATTAGTATGCAGTAATGTTTTAACTTTTTATTGAAAATGTTGATTAAATAGTATAAATAAATAAATAAATATAAATAAATATCCTGGGACATTCCTCACACACGGTCATCTGATCCCAAACTAAGCAGAGCTTGTACTATGGAAACCAGATAACTGATATAATACATATACTACTTTTTGTTTGTAAATATATACTTAATATACATAATTACACACAGACTCAGGACATACAGACATGTTCATGCACACAAATGCATGTCCTGTGTGGGAATCGAACCCACGACCTGCGGCGCGTAAGGTGAACCTTAACCAACTGCGCCAACTGGCCCGTCATAGTGTATCTTGAGAACGTATTTGCTATAATCTCTTCTATCGATTAACAAGGGTTAATATTTGCTGCGAACTCTGTAATTATTATCGTATTTCATCTTTATTCTTATCGTCTTTTCTTAATCTTCATTCTTGTCTTTATTGGTAATAAAAAATACATCGGCTAAAAACTGTTGATATTTTGATAAAAAATTATAACTTCTAGCCTCCTGCTATCTTTTTCTCAGATTTCCTTTTTCCGACCCTGCCCACTTGTATTAAGCCTTTCTTTGCTATGAATGTAGTCATCAAAACTTCCGCCTAAAATCCAAACTTCCTTACATTGACGTTTCTATTTCAATATAACATTAGCCAGATGCACTGTGTAAATGAACTCTGTATCTCGGTGTAAACATACTCGCGTGAAACAATATCCCACCATATCGCGTCGTTGCATTGCGCATGCGTCCTGCGGTTACGCTGCACGCATGTTGCGTACGCGCCGGCCACTCCAATCAGTCTCCGCACCACGCGGTTACTGAGCGCACACCTCGCCGCATTTCTCTGCCGCGTGAATTTCGAACGTTCATTTTACAAATTCACATTTCGCGACTGTGAACGTTTTTCTGTGAAGTGATTAATAGACAAGTGTTTCTGTGACAACTCTTCCAGCATAAATTAAAAACAATGATACGGGTCTTCTGAATAATTCACACACGAAACGTTGTGTTATCGACGGAATGCGTAGAAATCGTAACGCACCAGCAGTTCGGTAGAAGACCATCATGGAATAACCATCGGGTTGGGTACCTTCGACAATTTCAGGCACCGCTGACTGGTTTCATGGCGGTTGCGTCGGCGGCCGTATTGTACCGTTATTATACTTTTTCTTTTGCCGCTTTTCCGTCGTACGTTTTGTTTCCGTAATTAAATGTCGTAGATAAGCTTGACATCTGCCTTCTTGTCCTTTTGTTGTTGAAAGAAAGTAGCGTCAACTCGAAAGTAATAACAGAGAAATCCAGAAAAGCGTTCTACTCGTATGCCTGCATACATTTTTCCGACAAGAAAAGGCACTCTGTGGAATGAAGACATCTGAGTTTAACTACCGGATGTTTAATATTTTCTTTCCCTGCTCACTCTTTGATAGTTATTTCAATGGGAATACAGACGAAAATCCCATGCTACTCCCGTAAGTGGCAATGAGTTCCCCATCTAAATCAGTAGTTTCAGAACTTCAATGGCATAGTTTGGCTTCTAAATATATGTTGTGTTTGGATCAGTTAATGAGTCCCGTGGGTGGTTGGTCTGAACGTGGGCGAAGATTGATTTATGCTTAATAATATTGTAAAAACACTAAAGCTACTATACTGTGAATGTAATTGCTAGACAAGATACAAGCTGACTGCTGAGTGAAAGAAAGTCGGTAAATTGTAGCTTTAAACATACTATTACTAGACGAATCATGAGTGTATATTATGCAGGTTTTTAATGACTAGAATAGAAATTATGTTACCTAATCCTCGTGACTATTCACTTGAGGAGTTACCTCTAAGGCCAACTTAGCTAGTCATGATGATGATGATCTCCGACAACAGAGAAGCATACTCATGGCATTACTCTCCGACAACAGAGAAGCATACTCATGGCATTACTTTACTACATCAGAATATTAATCGCTTCTCTGGCAAAATACTTGACGTTGAATTATTATGTGATGAAATCAGAATCGATATATTATGTTTTACAGAAACGTGGCTAAAACCAGACAGAATGCTTTTTAATGTAAATAACTTCACTGTTGCCAGTGCGTACAACAGAGTGACTGCTCAGGGTGGCGGCACCCTCATTTTGCTAAATAGTAATATTAAATATAAGAATCGTACTGATATTACTTGTCATTCTGTGGAACGCGTATGCGAGGTGGCATGTGCAGAGATTGAAAGCTCCATTATTTTATGTGTGTATAGACCTCCTGCGTCAAATTTTACTTTGTTTTGTTCCATAATGGAACAAATACTTAGTAAATTATCAAAGTGTAATAAGTCAGTAATTATTTGTGGTGATTTTAATATTGACATCCTAATACCCTCATTAGATAGAAATAACTTTATTACGTTATTTAAATCATTTAATATGTCTCATCTATTTAATGAGCCCACGAGAGTGACGGCTACTACTTCCTCTTGTATTGATAACATAATAACCAACAGTAACGTTTTAGAGAAGTCAATAATAAGTGGCGTCCGTTCGGATCATTTGGCCCAATTAGTAAAGTTTCCGTATAAAAAACTTAGTTCATCCGTAACGAAAACATTTAGGTCAGTTAATAAAACGAGATTAAATAATTTCAGCGTCAATATAGATTATAAAATTAGTAACACTACATATAATTCTGATGATCCAAATGTAAACTATGGAAAAATATTTAAAGATATTTGCAACGAATTTAATGTATCTTGTCCAATCAAAACTAAGAAGGTAAATAATAATAAACTTCAATTCTGTAACTGGGCAACTAAAGGAATCAGGAAGAGTAGGGATAACATGTATGATCTTTACCATCAGAGATCTTACAATAGTAATGAAAACTTTCATATATATGTTAGAAACTACTCCAAGATATTTAAACAGGTTTGTATTCGAGCAAAGGCCATCTACATAGGCAATAGGGTAAATAGTTCTAATAATAAAATTAAAACAGTGTGGCAGATTATTAATACAGAGACTGGTAAAAATAAAATCAAAGATAATACTTTTTCTCTTAAAATTAATGATAAATTAATCTCAGGTAAATTAGAAGTAGCATCTGCTTTTGAAACTTTTTTCTCAAATATACCTATGGAGGCTACTAAAAATCTTGCTTCGTCTTCCACGTTAGCAGAATCGATTTTACAGAATAATTTTCAACAAAACATTCCAGACTTCGCATTCACCCAGGTTAATGACTATGACATTATCACGGCTTTTAAGTCACTAAATATGAAAAATACAGAAGACTTATGGGGTTTGTCAGTTAAGGTTATACAGTCAATTATTTTCAATATTGCCCCTATTTTAGCCCTCATTTTTAACCAATGTCTCGAACAGGGCAACTTTCCTGACTTAATGAAATACAGCAAAATTGTTCCAATCTTTAAATCGGGATGTAAAAACAATCCCTCAGATTACAGACCTGTTTCAGTACTTCCTGCATTAAGTAAGATTTTTGAAAAGATTGTGCTAAACCAAATGTTAAGGCATTTTAATAACCACAAGATACTCCATGATGATCAGTTCGGTTTTACAAGAGGTAAGTCCACTACGGATGCGGGAGCTAAACTTATTAAGCATATTTTTCAGGCCTGGGAATGCTCACACGATGCTATTGGTATCTTTTGTGATCTCTCCAAGGCATTTGATTGCGTAGATCACCAAACGCTAGCTCTTAAACTTAAGTTATATGGAATTCGTGGAGTGGCCCTCGATCTTGTGGTTTCCTATCTTTCAGGGCGCCAACAAAAAGTAGGAATCAATGGTAGTGTGTCATCGGGCTCCTTAGTCAAATTAGGCGTACCTCAAGGCTCGATTTTAGGCCCATTTCTGTTTCTAGTTTATATAAATGACCTACCTTACATGGTGAAAGAACTATCAGATGTCGTTTTGTTTGCAGATGATACGTCTCTGATATTTAAAGTAGATAGAAAAGACAAAGACCTTTTAAAAGTTAACCACGCTCTGGAAACTGTGTCTCAATGGTTTGCTACCAACAATCTAATGCTAAATTCTAAAAAAACTAAATGTATAAGATTTTCATTACCAAATGTACCAAAAGTTGATACCAATGTTATTGTGGACGGTACTAAACTTAATGTAGTAGATAAGACTGTTTTTCTTGGTCTGACCATAGACTGTAGATTGCAGTGGGGTGCTCACCTGGAAGCCTTAGGTGGTAAACTGAGCTCCGCTGCTTTTGCAGTCAGCAAAATAAGGCAACTGACGGACATTAATACAGCCAGATTAATTTATTTTGCATATTTTCATAGCCTTATGTCTTACGGTATTTTGCTGTGGGGCTCTGCCGCAGACTTGGAATCAATTTTTGTATTGCAAAAAAGAGCAATTCGCGCCATCTACTGTTTGGGTTCTCGCGAATCTCTGCGAAAGGTATTTCCGGAAATTAATATATTAACTTTGCCCTCTCAGTACATTTTTGAAAATATTATGTATGTTCGTAAAAACATTAATTTGTTTCCAGTCAATAGTGATTATCACGATAGAAACACTAGAAACAAAGACAAAATAACTGTGCCTAGATTTAGATTAGCTAAAGTAAATAAGTCCTTTCTTGGGAATTGTATCCAATTTTACAATAAAATTCCTCATAGCGTGACCAGTATGTCCTTTTTTAAATTTAAGGAACATATCAAAAAGCGGTTATTGAGTAGGGCGTATTATAAAGTGTCTCATTATATTGACGACAAGGATGTATGGAAGTAGCTTCTCTCTGCACTTGCTTCACTTAGCAGCTAGTTCAAGGTCCATTTTAATTCAGAGTATGCTATTATTATTATATGTTATCTTTTTTTTTTGTTTAATTTACAGATTATTACTTATAGTAATTAATTCAATTTAATGTTTTTCATTTATTTCTAAATTCATCGATATATTATGTCTGTCTAATAAATTGTTATATTTTCTATATACCTAAATGATATTTAGTATAAACTTGTCAATAGTCATAGTGATAACAAATTGCGTGTTCAGTAGTTTCCTTTTAGTTTTTTTTTTTTTATTTCTAAGGCAGACTTAAATAAGTCATGCTCACTTTAAGGCCTTTGCTTGCGGCGGCGTCGTGTGACGGGTCGCTCACTTCCCTCCAATATGGCGAGGAGGGCGATGGCTGCCACACGCGTCATACTTGTGAACAGGTGCTGCTTGTGGGGGTTGGTCTGCTTAAGTTTGCCATTTATTTATTTACTTATTAAATATAGATTCAGTCTACTTTGTAGTTTTGCCGCCGCGCCGGGGCACGCAATTGTTGTCAGTGCGATTAGAATGTAAATATTATGTAATGAATCTAAGCTTGTTTTGAAAAGAGTAATTGCTGAGTTTATTGCCGGCTCTTCTCAGCAAATGCAACCTTCCGAACCGGTATTAGAGTATTAGAGTCAGACTTTTCATAAGTGCCTGCGAAGGTCTATTTGAATAAATGATTTTGAATTTTGAATTTTTGAATTTTGATGGAAAAATATAGCTAATATAGTCAGATGGTCCAAAAAATCATTTACAAATCTAACCATGCTAAATTTCTTACTATTTCTTCTCAGTTAAAAGCTAACTTCCGAACCGGTAGTGACTTCAGTAGCTTTGACCTTCATATGTGCTCTCCTAGAGCCTTAACTGAATGTTTGATCTGGATACACGATCTACTTTTGTTAAGCAAACAAGAACCTTACATCTACAACGGGATTGTACTAACTAGCACCATGTCTTTATAAGTCCATAGGTCCGTTTAGCTAAGTTAACTGAGTAGAACCGATCATTCCTGGAAAGACATTTCTATGGCAGCAGTGCCAATTCAACTGTAAGTTATAACGTTTGTTTGTTTGTTTTGCTAGCAAATTATCAAAAAGTATTGTATGAAGCTGCGAAACATAGCTAAAGATTACCGTCCTAGGGTCAACCCCGCGGGAAATCTTTGCTTATTGCACCCCTTTGATACTCATTGAATATTTCCTCCACAAATCATAGGTCTACCGTTAGGCTGTGGGCTATCTGTCAGTCTGTTAGCGTTTTAGAGTTTTCCAAATAAGCTTATTGAGTGGTTCGTTTGTAATTATTGAAATATACGTAGCCTATCCAAATTCTTTTAATAAATTTTCCAATCCAATATAATTTGTAAGCACAATACATGCAGTGGGCAATGATCATAAGTATTAATACTTTTACAGGCTATCAATTTATTAACTAATCATCATTCAGTTTTATTTATCATTCCATATTCCCGTTATCATTTGCCATTTTCGCACCTTCACGTAGTTTTCCCTCTATTTGCATAGATATGTCTTCTTACATTTCCACCGATGAAGCATGGAACACACTTACGTTATTATCGCCTCATTCACATGCAATGTTTACAATCTGTTGAGGAACGACTTATAAGACTTTAATATCAACATGTTTTTTGTGGAAGCTTCATTGTTGTGATTGATTAAGTCTTAACCACTGCTGGATATAGGCCTATTTCAGATTTTGCCAATCCTTCCAGTTCCTTGCCACCCGGATCCAGTCCAGTCCGCCCACCACTATGAGGTCGTCAGTCCATCGGGTTAGGGAGCGTAGGGGTTAGTACTTCCATTTTAGGTCCGTTTCTGAGAACACCCAAGCTCCCAACTGATTAATATGACTTTACAAAGAGATTGACAAACAAGTTCAATATTACGTGAAAAAGACTGAACCTTTTATCGAGCATGATTCCAACTCCTTTAAATAACATGGCTAGAGAAATCATTGGATCACACAGCGTTCCATCGTAACATCCTTCAAAAACGTTAATTACGATCTTGACCTACGTACCCCAGATAAACTAAATATAATGTTGAATTACCTAACTTACAACCGATGCCGGTGTAACGACCGAGCACCGAGATCGACCAGTGAGAGCGTGTAATTTTATTTATTTCTAGCCAGTCTAGCGAATGACTCACGCACTGGAATAGATGGCGCTAGTGTAAACAGGTCGTAGTAATACATGCTGTTAATTTTAACTTTACTATTGTACGCTATACGACAACATAATTTTTAAAGCAGTAATTTAATTTCTCTTAAACCCTGAACTTCGGTTAGCTTTGTCGTACGCGATTTCTTTGTTTCTGAGCATCACGATAATGAGTAAGATTTGCCACTGACATGTCGTACAGAGACATAATAATGTATACCTATCTCATTTACTTTAACACAAGTCAAGGCCATTAAACTCCAACCACTGCGCACTGCAAGGATCTATTTTGGTCTACTTAGTCCGTTTAATATCTTCCCTTGCACCAAATGAAACTTTAAATTAACTTTTACGCATGTTTCATTAACTTGTTAAATTCAGCCTCATCTTAATTGTGTTAACGCTTAGGAGATTAGGTGATGTCACGTTGGAAACTTGTTCGCCGATTTCTACTTTAAGATCCTTTGTACCATTATAATTAGCTGTTTGACATTGCAGTCAGGTCCGATTGTAATCTATTGTTTGATTGAGCTTAAGTATCGGGAATTTCGTCTTGTAGGTGGAAAACCTTTTCTTGATAATCTTCAAGATTCTTATCATTCTTAATCGCATTTATTCCATAGTAGTTAGTCATCATCAAGAACGTTGTCATCAGTTTTAAAGCGTTCGTTTGCTCGCTTTTCTAAAAGTCTCTACTTACGAGATGAAATTGGGTTTCTAATTGTTAAAAATTAATGCTGAACAGATTTCGACACGGAGCCATGAATAATCTATTCTCCGTGCAAATCTTCACAAAAACATCCGTATTCTTTCAAGATGTATTCCACTGAATGTATATTAGTCGATCTGTTATCGGTATATATAATGTATCTTTTCTATTAAATGATGATCATGAAGATTTTTATGAAATGAATGTTAGGAAATCAACTATGTATTTGGAGGACTCCAAAACAAGATTTTATGTCGTTGTTTCGACACTTCATATGCAGCCTGAGAAGAAGTTGATCTAAATAGCTTGCAGGCAAACTAGTAGTAATTGTTTTATTGTTTAATAATTCAGAGCGTATTATTAAAAGTCGGTCAGACATTAATCTAAGAGCTATGAACAAAGTGTTACTGAAATAGACATGAACAGGGACAGGAGTACAAAGACTGAGTAATTTTGATTAATTTATAGCTCCAGATACAGCAGCTCACATGAAAGCGAGTTTCGCAGGTCTAATATAAACTATGCATTCGCAAAATTATCATGAGATAGTGTATGATACGTAACAGAAGTACAATATATTAAATAGATGTATGTCGATGAAGAATGTAAAACCGCTAGGTACATAAAATCTTTAAAGCCAACCAAAATAATCTGTTATAGTAATTCGTTCCATAACCGATTGAAGGATTAATTTGGTTTTATCAATTGCTTTTTATGCAGTGCTGAATTAATCCGTAATTGATTTCATCTGTAAAGAATGTTGTATAATACTCCTATAAATAATAGATACAACAATCTTATATCTAAGAGTCGTTTGTTATTTTCTAGTAATATCATGTCTGCTACTAAAAGAGTAGCAGTTACCACTAATTGCTGGCGTGCAGCGATATACTTATTATCATCCATAAATTGGCTTTCATTAACTTTTTATGGAGTATTATTTGTTTGCTAATTCATAACTTTGTTTTTCTTCGTATGCTATAATTTTCTATTCCATTTGCAAGTAAACTACCTTTCCACCAAATGTTTTATTTTTTATATTGCTGTCTATTTTAAGCTCTTTCACATTAACAGTTAGTAAGGGAAGCCTCAATTTACCAACGCTTATTGTTCTTGGCTTGTGTGGTCTGCTGATCATTGTCAGGATGTTTAAATCCAGTAGTGAGTGGCCCTCCATCAAAACATAACCTCACATAATCGATTGTTTATATAGTTAATCGGCAAAACAGTCGTTACAGTTCTGAAATTATTCAATAACATCATTATGAACCGTGGGAGCTTTTTATAACATAGTTTCATCAACAAATGCTAAATGATGGTTGTGTAGTATCGCCTGATGACTAATATTCAATTTTAAAAGAAAGTCAATTTATGATAAACACAGAACAAAAAGCTGTCCATAGCGTTTTGAATTTCGCCGGCGGCAGTGACTCACGCGCAGGTGAGCGGGTGGCCGGCAAATGGCGTCTGTCCGTCTGCTCCGGACGATGACTCGCCGATAGATATCTGTGCCGGTACCACACATCACTTAGAAATCTTGAGGTGGTTGATGTCAATTATCTTTTTAGACGCGATGAACGTGGTAGTGAGTTCTAATTACGTGAGGAAAAGTCGTGGGTTCGTTTCGTAGAATGAGATTGAGCTTTCGGTGTTGGGAAATGTCATAGCAAGGTAAAATAAAGTGCTTTGATGTACCCACTTGGCTTTTGGAACCTACCAACCACTCACACATTGGCAATTCGTATAAGTCATGTTCATAGGCAATGCGATGCGAATTATCATCAGGGTGCATCGTCAGAATGCATTATAGCATGCTGACATTAAAAAACGTCCCTTATTCAGATATAATCAAAGCCCCAGAACTATTAACGAGAGTTAATAGTTCTGGGGCTTTCCTTGTGTTTATGTCTTAAGATATGATCTACAAATGTGCCGAAGTCTTCGAATCTATAAAATAATAATAGAACAGCCATCAGTTCCAATCACAACTATATCAATGACAGATCTGACCGACTGAACAACTCCATGGTCTAGTATTTACATAACGCGTTCACATGTAACTGTAACACCAAATGCATTTATAGGCTACGAGTAAATCGATATCACGTCTACTGATCGCATAACGTTGTCCGCGTTAACTATGTCACGAATCACGATAACCGCAGAACGTGAACGTGTCGTTAGCTCGATGGACGGATCATTGACAGAATTGCCCGAAGCCATGTACGAGATATGGTTCAGATTTACCGACTTGGTTGCTAAACTGGCTTATTGCATTAGAAAATTGCGCATTATATATACCAGTTTATGTCTAGAACATTATTGTAGTGCTTTCCTGGTTTTATTTTTATAATGTAGGTCACTGAGTCAATAAACTCTACATGTAGGTTGGAAACAATTTTTCTTTGAAAGCACTTACTAGTGCCGGTATATTTGTATCATGCAAAAATGCATCGCTTTTATACTTCAAAAAGTAAATGGTTACTCATAGTCATAAATTTATGCACGGTGTTGTTTAAGCTCGCAAAGTTCATTGTTAAAGCAAACAGTCATCTGACACAATGCAGCATTGATGCAGATTTCCGAGTATAATAATTATTAACTCTACTACACATCCTCTCATACACTAGATCTTCCCGGGATATTTAGTTTCTGCATTTTCACACTTCCTTCTGGTTAGTGTTTTATGATACCTAGACTAAACTATATTTAAAGAGGATTTAGCGTGAACTTCATAATTATTGAATACTATTCCGCCTACAATCAAATAACTCAGCTTTGTTAATTGCTATACGTCATCCTTCTCGACACCTACATCATGATGCGCCAACTCTTTATCATTATCTGTTTGTCTGTCGACCTTTTCCATTACATCATGTGAATGCCACACTTACTTGCATGACTCAGGCACTAAGCCCGTGGGCGATTGCAACCAACCGGTCCGGTCTGTGTCAGGTTGATCCACGTTTTTTTCGTCCCAAATGGGGACGTGCAATCTTGTGGTTTTTGTTATTTTATAAATTGCCACAGTGAATTCTTAATGGTTGTCCATTGATTTATATGTTTAGTTTGAGATTTAGGCTTTTTTGGTTTACTTACTCATAATGTCGAATATTGACGTACATTTTTATCGAATACTAAAATCGTGATAGCTCCCACGGGCTAAGATGTTTTATAAGCGGATGTTGTAAATCGTCTCTATGCTATTTTTATATAAACGATTCAAGAAATAACGATTTAATGATAAAATTAAATGAATACTGACTGTACTGTTCATGTTTCTTTTGACTTGTTCAGCAGTCGTTTTGAATTTCTATAGTTTTACTTTCAGCTGTCACAATAACTATACTTTCACTGATCGTTATTATAACCAATTCATCGGAACGAAATGTTCATGATCGCTTCTCAGACAGAATTCAAAGAATTTTATGATCAAAATAATGCCTATCATTTACACTTACGCAATCGTAACTTTCTTCCACCGCTTGGAGTAAGATAGGTCTATGTCCTATTCATTGTCTCTATTACGTCCTGTTTAGCTTCATATCGTAACATCTGGTTCTCAAATACCGCCCACGTTATGTATTTCATCTGGTTAAATACCTATAATCTCGTCTGATAACCAAACAGTATCTTTGTCAGCCTACACGTCTATTTATTATGCACCATTCAAGCCTTCAGATACCTTATTAGGTACCTGCGCTGTTGTTACGTGGTCAAGTTTATTAATATTTGCATACAAATTAATACCTAAAGTAAAAAAGACGTCTTTACAACACATGATTACTAATGTTACCTTATTAGCTTTCCTTACCATTTTAGTTTATTATTTCACAGTTAAAGTCGAACGACCCAGGTTCTGATAAAGTAACTTTTCTTGTTATCTATAAATGGTGCTTCTCTTTTGCCGTTTCATTCGCTGGACGATATTATTATTTTCATCAAGGTAACTTTCTTACGTATAGTGATTAGATGCTCTTGTAATATGTTAAAAACAGACGTAAGATTAATTTTGAATCCATCATTGTCACTTTTTAAGCAAGCAATCAAATAACTATTATCACCTAGGCTATTTAAATGCTCTGCCGCAGGTTTAACAAAATCCAGGTCGTCATTTCCTATCTATCTTCACGCTGTATCATCATGAATGTTGGTAGCATACTTGACCTCTTCCGGTCGGAAATTGCCAAGTGCTTCCCCTTCCATGGGGACTTGTGGAGTCATGGTTCGAAGGCTTTTACGGGTATTAGTAAATTTATTAAGTTCTTCAATCTTTCAATGTAGAATACCTATAATATCTGCGTTTATCTGTTATTACAACAATCTAGCTACTCTCCTAAAATTGTTATAGGTATTTATCAAAGAAATCAATCTTTATTATATATTTACGTTCAAATTACACAAGATGAATGCTAACCTCAGATTTATCGTTCAAAATGCAATGAGAGGTCGTGACGTGTTCACTCTCACTTTCGTTTTAGTTTCTCGTCTACGGATTCTAATTACTTTAACACAAACTAATTCATCATCTGATACACTTTTTACGCTATTTCGTTTTCTGTATCTCATTATTTTGATAGCTTTATCCTATTCTCACTTGTCTTCTCCTACCGAACTGTGGACATCTAGTTTCTTTATTTATTTATTTAATTATTTATCAATAAATTAATTATGCGGTTTATTAAAAGTTTCACTATAAATCAATGCTCCATTCGTTTGAAAAAATATTCCATCTTCTAATATAAATTGGATTCGTGTAACTTCTTGTGAATTGTTACATTAATGTATTCGTATAGTAAATAGAATACAAAGGTAAGGAAATGATTCAAGTGTCTTAGATTCTATAATAAACGGAACAGAGCTGAGTAATTTTAAGTAGCATTTTATAATCGTGTCATATTCACACATGGTTTCACGATAGCATTGTTATTTTTTTGTTTTACTACATTGTTCGGTGTCGCGTACACGGTTCCTTTTTCATCTATAACATTTCGTAATATCTCATTGTTGTAACTTATTAGGTAAGCTATAATTATATTGTTTCCTAGATCATCTCGGAAGCGTCTTTTTGTCTAATATGATGCGTAAATTTGTTTATTTTTCACAACAATTGTTGCCTTTTCACTCTCTTAGGCCTTTGTTATAATTTTACGGTATAACGCAACAGTTGTACTTTGCATAGAAAGTTTAATTATATTGAGTTAGATAACTTCTACATAATTGTATAATTTTACTATTTTCATGACTACTTTATTCGGTAATCTAATGTCTTATTTTTTTTTTACTGTTTATAGGCCTGTGTTTGACCGCAATCTCACCATGGTAAGTGATGATGCGGCCGAAGGTGGTAAGCACACAAAGCCTAGAAGGATCTGGCTCTCAAGTGCAGCTATCGGAACACACCAAAAGGTGCTTGGCGACAGATTTTCAACTTGAGGGTGGTAGCCAGCCAGGCTGGTTACTACAAAGTACCCTACCACCGTGTTATGGTTTCCTCACGATGTTTTCCTTCACCGAAAGCTCAAGCTTATTGTAGGATTCGAACCCGGGACCTTCATCTCGGTATCCGACGTCAAAACCACTGAGCTATCATCGTCTTATATAATATTAATGCCTTTACGCATCCTTCAACTTTCGCCAGAGTCAAGCTATAACTTTAATATTACCGAGTTTATGAACCTAAACGTTTTATCTCCCTAGTTCCTATGACGCAAATCAATATCGGATAATAACTTTCATTTACGTCAACGTTCACAGCTAATAAAATATAGTGAAACCTAGCTTTAATTGTATTAATTCTGGTTCTAACTAAGCGAGCATTTGTGATTGGTATTTAAACGTCGCTAGAGAAAATTCGGTTTATAAATCATCTGTTTATCTCTACATTATTTACGCGTCATTTATTTCGGATGGAGACTCAGAAATGTTATTGCTTTAGGATCAAATAATTAAGTATTCATGATCAACACGGAAGTAGTACGTGCTACCCACATCGACCACATTCTAATTATAATCTGTTGTCACCCCTTGTCAATTATTAATTTAACATTTTCAACCAGAGGAATTTAATCGAGTTTTATACAAGTCTCCAAGACGCAGATATTACACGCGATTGTAAAGGATGTATCTATCATCATAATAGTCGTATTCGAGTTTCAGAAGACCCAACAGTATTAGCTGTGAAGGTCGTTATAGCGGGAGCCAAGATAGATAGAGCCGCATTGCAGCCCCGTTGCAAACACGATGCGTTTCACAGAATCGCATATAGGTTAACTGTCTGTTACCAGTTTGTTTGACATTAAACTTCTGACATCTACATTACGAACACAACTCGTATTACTATTGTTGCGCAATAAAATTTGTAGCATTTCTGAGTAAAAGGTTTAGTTTCTGAAATGGTTTCTATCTTTCCTGTTCCATAGTTATAACCTACGCAATATGTACCAAACTATGTCTTTGTGTTAACAAAATGTGTCTTTTTTCGTCTGTATCTATGCTTAGGTATATCTTTTTTATTTTTAATTATTTGGAAAAAAAAGCCAAACATAGTCAGATTGTCCAAAAAATATATAAAAAATGTAACCTTGCTGAGTTTCTTGCCGGATTCTTCTCAGTTGAAGGCCGAGTTCCGAACCGGTGGTAACTTCAGTAAATTTGACCTTCATAAGTGCCCTTCTGGGGCCTAAATTGAATAAATGGCTTTGACTTTGACTTTGAAACGAATGTCCGTCATGTCAGGAAAAGTGCAGTTCACGAATGAAGTTCTCACAAAATTAAGTTGATTTTATTCATCAATGCTGGAACCCGGCTCACACTTGGCCAGTTTTACATTAATCGACGATTCCAATAAGCACTTTTCCAACACAATCGTCTTCAACTTCATACGATGTCATTTCTATCATCAGTTAGTCACGACTATTATAGAATTTCATTGTTCCACAAACCAATCTATGCTCGACTTCTTTCCGTTTAATGAATTACTTTCACTTTCGATATAATGTTATTTAGGAGATTTGTGCAATTGTAAGAAACACCCATGTTTTTTTTTGTTTTTTTTTAACATTAACCACAAGCAAAGAGTATAAAACTATTTAATTAAATTGTAAAGACAGGGTTCCGTTTGATTTATTCATCTAATCAAAGTATCCATTCTAATTCGTGTTTCGCCATTACTATTATTTTCAAATGACACTCTTATTCGACCTAAATGTCAGTTAGTAATTGATTAGCACCGCGATTCTCGCTTATATCATTAATTATGAACCCATAATGATCGGGCACTCATCGCGGACCGCGGTGAACGGCCTGAACCTCGAGCGTCCATCCATCATGATTTACCTACGCGATACCATGCCAGTCTAGACTGCGTCCATCCAGTCTCACTCCAATTACTATAATGGTTGGGCGCATCGCAAAATTCCATAACACCACTTTCACCGCTGTAAGTGGCAGCTTTGCTTTCCTGCGTCTAATGGCTCGATGGAATACGCCTGGTGCTTTGGTTTAGTTATTTGTTTGGTACGTGTTTGGTGTTTGTGCTTTACTTGTTCTGCCTTGCCTGTTTTCAATCAAAGGGATTTAACTTTAATTTGCCAAATTATACAATAGATCTAGGAAGTTCTTTTAATGCGTCCAAGATCTTGGTGAGATTAAATACTTTCCCCAACAAAGTTCAAAGGAATGAAATTGAAATAATATTATGCATCTTTATTATCATATTTACCGTCCCTGCTGCTATTACGAAAGCGTTCATGTCTTTAGCGGTTTACTTTACGTCTTCTAAAACAAATTCTCTATTTTTAACACCCGAACTTCCTGCAACGTTGGGGATTTGTCACCGATCCAAATCTGTCATTAGTTCTGATTCGTTTCCCCCTGTCAAAACTTTTTTTGTTTACCAATGCAAGCCGCTTTTTGCCTCCGATAGTTCGCTTGGTCCTTGAAATAGAATTGATGGATGTCTTGCTTTATTTCAGCAGAATATCCTCAAATGTATCGTTGGCATTGAGTAATTCAAGTTCATTATTTGGTCTGGGAATATTTATCACCGCTTGACAAATCGTCGTTAAAAAAACTAAGAAAATTTACGACATGGATTTCAGCATCGTTGATGCAGTGGTATCTGTTATGATAAACATGACGTTGCTAATCTGTAGGCGTTTCTATTAATATGTTAGCAACAACACTTGTATTAAAGGCTGTTCTAAGTATCACCATAACCTCTACAGCTCCTTGCCCTATACTCATCGTGCATAATGATAAGTCTACACCTACGTTACCGCCTCCGTGAACGTAGTCATTCGGAACGACCTTTTTGCTAATGTATCACTTGCGCAATGTTTGTCGTCAGTTCGTTGACCCAACTGTTACTTTTGGGTGGCCCAGTAACTTCGTTTATTGTTTTTTCTTTTGGCTTATGATTTGGTGTTTTAGTTATTATGATACTCTAGAATCTTAAAGTTAGTTGTTTAATTATTCTCCTTTTATTTTAATTCATATGAATGATATTTTGGTAAGTCATCGTAATTTTAAATTCAGTTGATATTTTTAATGGCACTATTTGCAATAAATCTAGCTTCATCATTCAAGTCTTATTTAAATATTTACTGACATTAGATAATGCTTCACTTGTGGGTTATGTGAATGGAACCAAATACAAATCTTGTTTTTTTTTTTTATAATTAAGATGACATTGAGCTCCAAGCGGATGAGCCATTACCTCATAGATATAATTATTTATACGTGACTGTTTTTTGAAAGTATAAGTAACAGGATAGTACAGTAGTACCCAACTTATATGGCGCGTCGTGAATCTTCGTTCGCACAGAAAAGAAAGTATGGTCCCGAAGATTTACGAAAGAATGCTTAAAACTTACAATCAACCTTAGATCACTACTATAAGGTTCATAATACACTGCAGCTGTTAGTTCCGTCTCACTCGCAAGTCACGCCCCTCCACACGGCGCGTGCTAACATGGCGACAGCTGCCAACCAATAGCGTTTCCCGCGCTTTGAAAATGTATCTTCTGCGCAGGTATCGGTAAGCCATATTAGTTGGGTACTACTGTACTGATTAGCTTCTACCACGGTAAACTTCTACCCTCCAATTGAAAATCGCGAAGTATAAACCTTTCCGATCGATGTACCTGGGATTCAGTTCCCTCCTTAGTTGTATACGAACTTATCTTCACTAAACATTGTGATGTCGTGGTCAAAACCAAGTTGGAATTCTAGTATGCTTCCAAAATCAGTAAATCAACAATGAAAGTTGAAATCAAGAGTGGGAAAACAAAGGGTCATCGAAATATCGTCAGAGCCGACTCGGAAGTAGGTCGAGAGATCTTGAATTAACTTCGTAGGCTTGTTCGCGACCCTTTGAACATTTTCTGAGGAAACCCTCAGCCTTTAAATTGTTTCTTTCTTAACAAACAACTATAGACAAAATATGTACATGGGTTAACCATTTAAATATTTTGTCTATAGTTTCCTCTTTGTATGCAACACTTTTTTTTATTTAGCTTCGGGATATTACTTTTTCCCGCCACTATTTCTATTCCCATAAATTTAATTCAACCTTCAATACATCCAACATAAACAGTAATTCTGTTTTCACATCGCATCAACGACCGCGCTGTGTGTATAACTATCCGTCTTTCCGTCCAGACTGCGGGTAATGTGTTCACCATGTGTATCGTTTTGTTTTGTAATTCATTTTAAATTTTAAACCATCGAAGATACGAGAGCATTAACACTAGAATTAGAAATTTCATCACGCTCTTAATTGTTCTTAAATGTTACAGTAACACAAAACGAAAGCATTACAATCGTCTATAGTGCATCAACATTTTCATTCACAAGTTTAACATAAACACGGCGAGCGAGACGCTTCATTATTTTAAAAGCAACATAAAAACACCAGTCTGAAATATAACAATATCGCGCGTTAATCATCGGAGCCTGGCTAACGTCCAAATAAAAGAACGCTCGGTTAAAGATCGCGATAATAAAATTTAAAATTGTATGCCTCCCCGTGAGAGCCCTTCTGAATTCTAAATCTGTTTTATATCTGACCCATTTTATATCTGCAATCTGGTACAACGACTTAGATAGAGTGTTGGTCTGTTTGTATTTGAAGCTGTTAAAGATTTATGGTGGAATTTTACCGGCTGGAAATCACCTATATTTCACACGCGCCATTTAGATTTACTGCAGATTTATTGCATAACACGGCACTCGATGATATCCAATATCGGCCGCCAACGCAATCTCGATACCCCCCGATGGTTATTTACAATTATAAAATTTCCAGATTAGAAACAGTTTTAGAAAATGATATAAAGTGAACCTTAACATAAATAAATACACAGTGCAACGATACAAAAATGAGTTCCCGTGACTACTACAGAGTGTCGTATAGGAACAAGGACACTAGTCGATCCATTTCGTCGATAGACAACAATGATATCCTAGACAATGACACAGAGTTCAACGCTAATCAGTTCAAACTGTACGACGACTTCACCACCGACCTCCGCATCAACTTCAACCCTTTGAGGCACAACTATCATGAAATCGCGAGGAGTGACGTCACGAGGAGGAAAGTTGGTGACCCCAATGACTCTGGTGTTGATATGGAGAATGGGAATCCACTAGATGAAGTGTCAGCCTCTAACGATAGCGATTTGGTAAGTAATAGGAACAAACGGGAATTCGATTATTTGATATTGTACAGCTGTGTCCCATATTTCAAGCTCTGTGCTATCTGAACCTTTCAATAAATCAATACTCCGATTGGTTCTAAAAGTTCTTGGCACTAGCTTCTAAGTAATTAGTAATGAAATATATATTTGTTGTTCTACAACTTAAAACCGATTGAAAAAACCTTATTTTTATAAGAATGTAAAAAATAAAACGTGGAATTCCTTATGCGATCAGTACACTGCCGACCGGATCCAATCGGGTACTTTGCCTATCGCCGGCGCCAATCCATTGTGTTCGGCGGAACATTGCCTGCCATGGAACACTGCCCATTGTCCGATAACTGACTTGTCTGTTCTGCATCCTTTTTTATAGGCACATGGATAAACGGAGGGCAGACAATGGAAGCATGACTTCTGGCCGTCTGGACCTTTTGTGACATATTAAAGAGGTGACGTGGTGGTCACGGTCTTTTTTCTCGCTTTAATCATATCTGTCTATAGACTATAAGTCACCGCAGACCATCCCTGTTTGCTGGAGGCTGGCTATTATAGAAATATTTAGTTAGACAATAAAAATGCACTTGAAAAAGAATAACTTAAATTGAAGAAAGTAATAAAGGTAGGAAGAAGTATCAAAACGACTTGCATTTGGCATTGTTCAGTAAGAACACTTGAAATGAAGATAGCATGCTATTAAATACTTGAAAGTCTGTTGACCCTATGCTTTCACTGTTGTATCAGAAAACACATTTGAAAACTAGAATCCATGTTATATGAGCAAGTGTTACTAACAATGTCGGATTTAATATTCTATTTTAGTCTCCGGAATGGATTGAGTCATTCCAATTGCAGACAATTTCTACGCGTGTCGTATTTCATAATGTAGTAATCAACAATACGAAGGGAACTGGTTAATTTATAGGACGAAATATGACGTAACAAATACATTGTAATTGATGACTCAACAGACAACAGCTCAGAGTGGCTTAGACCAGACCCCGTATGGGTGCCCATAAAAACGTGACATACATTTGTAGCTACTTATAAAATGTATATGCCTGCAAAATTAAAGTCACAGTTTACTCTACAATAAAATTTTACTGTTTACGAAACTTATCGCAGTTAAAAATTTCAAGTGATTTTGTGCCGTTATCGAATACATACATCGCATTATAAATTCAACCTTTTCGTATTTAAAATGCTAACAATGGAATAACTGTACCGGTAAAATCCAAGGTTTACTCAATAGTTTCAAGTTCTAGTACACGCATAGCGTTTAATGTTATTATTGTATGTAATTAGGGAACAAGCGTTCGCATGGTATCCTCTTACATCGATGGATGTGCGTGCCTGTGCTTTTTTCGTGTCGGAGCAACCGGTATTTTTATTGCATCCACAAATAAATACAACCTTACGTACGGCACGGTTACGCTACAGCCGACTGGCCTTGACCAGGCGATTAAATTCGTCTTGACTCATTTCTGACAACATTTGTCTTAAGCTGATTACCTCCCGGTACTGGCAGACCTTTGCCTTGACTCCTTTGTCCAAAAATGGCTCGTTATTAAAATTGCATTATCTCAAAATTGTTACAGTTGGAGAACGAAGTGATGGTAGATCCCTGGAGCAGCATGGACTCCTCGAATTCACCGTTAACAGATTCCGGACCCTCGGCGAGCGAAGACTGCTCACCTTCCACTTCGAGCGATCCTCCTCGCGGCCCTCTAGATGTCTCCTCCCCTCTGTCGCCTGACGCGCGCCGCTTGCCGGACCCAAAAGACACCAAATCTAAAATCGTATCAAAAAACATTCCCACAAGAACAACAGACAAAGCGCGCTCGAGAGACCTGACCCTCGAACTAGAGACTCTAGAGCCAGACCCTCTCCCACGCCGACCGCATTTTCTTGACGATGATTACCAACCACCGTCCCGATCGAACATCGAATGTCGAATACCAAAACCGCACTTCCTCGATCATTCACCATCGCCGGACGAATTCGACGAACGTAGTGATATTACCAACCCGAATTTCTTAGACGATGAAATCGACGGTGATGATAACCAAGCACAAAAGAAAGCCGGCGCTCTACCCAAAAGACCGCAGAAATCTCAGCCCTCAACCTTTTCAACTCCAGAAGATCGACCTCATCGAACTAGTTACAGAAGTACCCTACATTATGGGTTGGAAAGTGCAGCGAGATCTAGTGAGCGCGACAAACGAGCGTCCCAACTCTATAGAGGAACGTGGCCCGGAGAACGAGATGTCTGGACAAGTCACGATTCAGCCAGTGTTCGGAGTTTCTCGAGCAATGGCTCCGCAGACGGACATAGACCATCGTCAAATTTAGAAAACAAGATGGAGTGTGTATGCTCTTTAATTTCCCTACTAAGTTTGTCGCCGGAAAATAACGCAGATTTAAGCGGGCCGCTGCTAGAAATGAGTCGCTCAGTCGAAAGTTGCGTAGCGATGAGGCAGGCTGGATGTATTCCTCTATTAGTCCAATTGATTCACTCAAAAGTACCTAGAGAGACTCGAGACCGAGCCGCTAAAGCATTACGTAACATAATCCATACACAAACCGATGATAAAGCTGGAAGAAGAGAAGCGCGAGTTTGGAGGTTATTAGAACAAGTTAGAGAATACTGTTATGTGCTAGAAGATGTAGTTGAATCTAGGAAAGATGGAAAAGAAGTTATCGAAGACGATGCAAGCAAACATCCGAGCCAGAGCGTGGCTGCATTGATGAAATTATCGTTTGACGAGGAGCACAGACACGTCGTTTGTCAATTAGGTGGTTTACAAGCACTAGCTGCTTTAGTGAGTGGTGATCAAGCAGCACATGGAAGCAGAACTGATGATAACACGTGTCTCACAATGAGGAAGTACGCGGGGATGACGTTGACGAACCTGACGTTTGGAGATGGCAATAATAAGTCATTGTTATGCTCCTTTAAAGACTTCATGTTGGCGCTTGTTGAACAACTGGAGTCGCCCAACGATGATATGCGACAGGTGAGTTAATTTTATATTAAAGTTCATGTGAACGTTTGTAGAACTGATTTGAATGGAGATAGATTATAACTGAATAATTAACTTCCCTTGGACCGCGGCAGAAACTGATGGACGAAGCTAGTTACTTAATCAACAAAACCGATATAAATAGGCTTTGTCCGGTCTCATCGCTTTGTCTTGATTTTATATTTATTCTCTTTCAGGTAACAGCAGCAGTGCTAAGAAATCTATCGTGGAGAGCAGACACAAGTAGTAAGCAAGTCTTAAGAGAAGTAGGTGCTGTCAAAGGCTTAACAAAAGCTGCCATGACCTGCCAAAAAGAGGCTACTCTAAAATCGGTCTTGTCAGCTCTATGGAACCTAACAGCTCATTGTTCTATGAACAAAGTGGCCTTATGTTCCGTCGATGGAGCTTTGGGCTTCCTTGTAGACATGCTTAGTTATGATTCGCCGACAAAAACACTAGCTATTATTGAAAATGCAGGTGGTATCATGAGGAACGTCTCAAGCCACATAGCCGTCCGGGAAGATTACAGACAAATTCTCCGGGAGAGAAATTGCCTAAGTGTCTTGCTGCAGCATCTTAAGTCCCCAAGCTTAACTGTCGTAAGCAATTCGTGCGGTACTCTGTGGAATCTCTCCGCAAGATGCCCTAACGATCAACAGTTTCTATGGGACCATGGGGCGGTACCGATGCTAAGAAGTCTTATCCATTCTAAACATAAAATGATAGCCATGGGATCGAGTGCAGCTCTCAAAAATCTACTCAACTCAAAACCTGGTAAGACGCACATAATTTCTCTAGATACAACAGCAAGAAGTATGAACTTACCAGCGCTACCTACTCTTGGTGCGAGGAAGCAAAAAGCTTTAGAACAAGAGTTGGACCAAAACTTGGCGGAAACGTGCGACAACATCGAACCGGCAACGTCTCCAACGACCAGTAATAGAGAAGAGAAGAATCTCTTCACGGCTACCGAGAGGCAGATCGCTATGAATCTGGAGAGGCATCGAATGACATCCAGCTCACCTTTGATGGGAAATTTGACGTCACAGATATCTTTAAGTCACAGTGCGCACTTGGCCAGCTACTTGAGCTGTAGCAACACTTTGTTAAAAGGTGCATTAGTAACGCGTTCCACTACAGGAAGCTCTACCAACGTTAACAGATCTGACAGCAAAGATTCAGTAACGAGTACTCATTCGGATTCAGTATTCGAAAGGGTTACGCGTACCGGCAAAGTTCCCATACCGACACCGAGGAATAAGGATTTGATGAAGAGCGACACAGGAAGCGAAGCGTTTAAAATGGACTCGAAACCTCTAACGAAGGACGGCACTTTCATGCGATATCCGACACAACCGCCCATACCGCCTCCGAGGAGTTCCACCGAAATGAGAACTAATTACACAGAATCCGGTTTTGACGTCGACCAGGACTCATGCGACCAACCTATAGATTTCAGTCGGAAATACTCGGAAACGAAAGCTAGCGATCCTGAACCTTCAGTTGAGAAACCGAAGGTCGAAACCACCAAGAAGTATTCGAAGAAAGAAAGTGCTACGACTTACGGTGATTACCAGGAGACTGATCTGGACCAACCTACGGATTACTCCCTGCGTTACGCTGAACACCAATCGGAGACTGGTTCAGATATATCGGAGCCTCCCGGTCCGTCGGTTCACGAGGACACTATTAAACACTTCGCCACTGAAGGCACTCCATACGAAACTCCGATCATATTCTCCACTTCGACATCAATGTCAGACTTACGAATAATTGGAAAAGAAGCTAAAGCCAAATCAACGCCGAGCGTGAAAGAAAATCCCGAAGCGATGACTCTCTCTGATGAGAAAGACACTTGTTCAATAGAGGAGCCGGGTCACGATAACGACATGGCTGCCACAACTCCACAAGCTGCGGCTCCTGAGCCGATTCCTGAGAAACGAGGCGTGTTCGATACTAAATTCAGTTCGGGAATGATCAGCCCTGAAAAGCCAGTGAATTATTGTGATGAAGGGACCCCGGGGTATTTCTCTAGGGTCAGTTCACTGAGCAGTCTTGGCGAGCCGACGGAAGAAGATAGTCTAGCCAAAAGGAACGCGATGGCCACTATTAATGTGGATCCCAGCCCACCAGAACCGAGCACAAATAGTTCTTCTAAGGATAAAGAAGGTGAGCACGACATTTTTGATACTTTCTTATCATAGAGTAAATTGTCAGTGATTTCCACTAAGCTGGACATTGTACTGTAACCGGCAAACTTCTTGGCACAAAAAGTAAACTGCATAGGAGTAAAATTTTAGCTCTCTTTGGTGGTGCGGAGCGGAGCCGGGCGCGAGACAATCAATTAAAATACTCTACAAGTACATTGATGTTGCTCGCCAGTGTACCTGCGCAAGCCATTCCCCACTACACTAAAATTGAGCCAAAAAGTTTGCCGGGATCTATTAATAGTTTCTTAGGTTGTCCACTCAACAAATATTAGGCTGGAATATAATTACTATGTAAAGAAACATAAATCAAATTCTCCCCATATAAAACATAGTTTTATTTGTTTTGTTAACGAATTGTCGTTGTTAATAAATGAAAATTTATATGGGAATGATAAAGGAATGACATAATCAAGTGACATTTCAATATCATACTTCGAACCTTCGACATTTATGTTAAGAGTAAGAAATATGTGGGAAAATTTTCAATCACCTCCAGGTTCAAAAGCCGTGACCTTCGCAACGGATCCAGTATCGATGACGTCACAATCGGCGTCGGGCGTGGCGTCAGCTCGTACGTCATCACCGCAGCGGTTCGTTGAAGACACGCCGCTCATGTTCTCTCGCTCCAGCTCACTCGGCTCGCTGCCCGAGTGTTCGCAACAGGATGACCACGGATCTGTGCTGTCTGAAGTCAGGTGAGATCATTTATTCTAGGGAAATATTAAATGATTAAGGGCGATTCTCGAGTCTTTGATCTTCACCATCCCTGCCCTGATTTCAATAATTAAGGGTCGGCGCAATATGTACGCTTCTTCCAATTAGCTCTTCTATCCGTCATACCAGACCAGCATCCACTCCTTTCTTACCCATATCATCTTTCATAGAATCCATCCATCTCTTTTTCGGTCTTCCTCTTCCCGTGTATATTCTCGGGTCCTTGATACATTTATCGTTAAGAGGGCGTCGTGCGAAGGCAGCGCGCGGCAAATAGGTGTTTTACTGCGGGTTAGCGTTGTGTGTGTCGACACGCACACAACAGTCAGTACTCTCAGCTCGGTTGGCCGTTTGCACCCGCACGATATAAGTAAGTAAATTAATTTTTTAAAATAATAATATTTAGTGTTGATTGACATCAGTTACAATGAGAGGACATTGTATTATGTGTAGCTAATTATGGAATACTAATTAATGTATCCATATTCTATTCATATATTATGTAAACGCAATTGTCATCAAAATAATATATTTGTTTAAAATACCTAATAAATATCAAGTTTTGTTGCAGTTAGTTTAACTCTTTAGATACTGGTCCGATTGCTCTCAAAATTTATATTTGTGAGTCTTTGGGGTCACAAAACAAGAATCTTTTCTCAAAATGTTGAAAAAATGTCCGCCATGTTGAACTTTTTAGATACTGGTCCGATTGCTCTCAAAATCGATATTTGTGAGTCCTTGGGGTCACAAAACAAGAATCTTATCTCAGAATTTTGAAAAAGTGTCCGCCATGTTGAACTTTTTAGATACTGGTCCGATTGCTCTCAAAATCGATATTTGTTAGTCCTTGGGGTCACAAAACAAGAATCTTTTCCCAAAATGTTGAAAAAATATCCGCCATGTTGAACTTTTTAGATACTGGTCCGATTGCTCTGAAAATCGATATTTGTTAGTCCTTGAGGTCACAAAACAAGAATCTTTTCTCAGAATTTTGAAAAAGTGTCCGCCATGTTGAACTTTTTAGATACTGGTCCGATTGCTCACAAAATCGATATTTGTTAGTCCTTGGGGTCACAAAACAAGAATCTTTTCTCAAAATGTTGAAAAATATCCGCCATGTTGAACTTTTTAGATACTGGTCCGATTGCTCTCAAAATCGATATTTGTTAGTCCTTGGGGTCACAAAACAAGAATCACGATTGCTCTCAAAATTTGAGAATAGATTCTTGTTTTGTGACCCCAAGGACTAACAAATATCGATTTTGAGAGCAATCGGAACAGCACCTAAAAAGTTCAACATAGCGGACACTTTTTCAACATTTTGAGAAAAGATTCCTGTTTTGTGACCCCAAGGACTAACAAATATCGATTTTGAGAGCAATCGGAGCAGCACCTAAAAAGTTCAACATGGCGGACACTTTTTCAAAATTTTGAGAAAAGATTCTTGTTTTGTGACCCCAAGGACTAACAAATATCGATTTTGAGAGCAATCGGAACAGCACCTAAAAAGTTCAACATAGCGGACACTTTTTCAACATTTTGAGAAAAGATTCCTGTTTTGTGACCCCAAGGACTAACAAATATCGATTTTGAGAGCAATCGAAGCAGCACCTAAAAAGTTCAACATGGCGGACACTTTTTCAAGATTTTGAGAAAAGATTCTTGTTTTGTGACCCCAAGGACTAACAAATATCGATTTTGAGAGCAATCGGAGCAGCACCTAAAAAGTTCAACATGGCGGACACTTTTTCAAGATTTTGAGAAATGATTCTTGTTTTGTGACCCCAAGGACTCACAAATATCGATTTTGAGAGCAATCGGACCAGTATTTAAAAAGTTCAACATGGCGGATATTTTTTCAACATTTTGAGAATAGATTCTTGTTTTGTGACCCCAAGGACTAACAAATATCGATTATGAGAGCAATCGGAGCAGCACCTAAAAAGTTCAACATGGCGGACACTTTTTCAACATTTTGAGAAAAGATTTTTGTTTTGTGACCCCAAGGACTCACAAATATCGATTTTGAGAGCAATCGGACCAGTATCTAAAAAGTTCAACATGGCGGACACTTTTTCAACATTTTGAGAAAAGATTCTTGTTTTGTGACCCCAAGGACTCACAAATATCGATTTTGAGAGCAATCGGACCAGTATCTAAAAAGTTCAACATGGCGGACACTTTTTCAACATTCTGAGAAAATGTTCTTGTTTTGTGACCCCAAGGACTCACAAATGTCGATTTTGAGAGTAATCGGACCAGTATCTAAAAAGTTCAAAATGGCGGACACTTTTTCAACATTTTGAGAAAAGATTCTTGTTTTGTGATCTCAAGGACTCACAAATATCGATTTTGAGAGCAATCGGACCAGTACCTAAAAAGTTCAGCATGGCGGACACTTTTTCAAAATTCTGAGAAAAGATTCAGCTTGCAAGATTTGACCTAAGCAAACTAACTGATTAACATTGCAAATTAAACAAAAGTAATAAAAATAATATTATATTATCCTCAAAAAACGAAAAACTAAAGTTATGTCGTTATGCTGTTTGATTTAGAGTGTACGTACACGTTAGATCGCGATCGAGTGTTCCTAAGCAGTCGTTCCGCAAAGAGACGTGGTCTCTCTCTGAGCTCTCGTGGTCGACTAAATTTTCGAGCGCCGTAACTCACGTATATATTTAACGTCGCGCGCCCATAGTAAAAATGTATGGCGAATTCGGAGCGCATTTTGAATAAAATCATAATAAATCTTCTAGACAATATAATGAAAATATCAGTCGCAAAACTGCAAGATTACATATTAGAGAATTAACTGACTACATTTCTACAGAATATTTCTAAGGAAAAATATACGAAATCTTTTGAATCCCAGCACGCATTATTGTAGACTTTTGCTCAACTTCATATGAGTCCATTAAAAAACCTATACCATATTCCATATGTTTGCCTCACAAACATTGTAAATACATTATCTATTGTAACATTTATGTAGATTTTCACTGTATAAACAAATTATTTTCGTTAATATCAACTTAACCGTAACTGCCCTTTTTTCACTTTTTGCTCGACGCAGTCTTAATTGAAATAAACTTAATGTAATTTCAAATTCAAATGATTCAATCTCAACTCTTGAAAACTTGAGTAAGTCTTTGACGTTAATTGATATCAAAAAAATCATTTTCATGTAAAATGTTGCCAAGACGAGACCATATGGCTCGCACTGTCAAAAAGTTATCAGATCTCATGTAGAGCCAACCTTAACTCTACAAGCCCTAACTTCACAAACTCTACACACTAGTCAAAATATGTGGCTTGGCCGTTTCGCTACTATAAGAACTGTTACAGAAAAGAAATTTTTTTTTTTACCTTACGCCCATGTGACGGTAGGAAAACGTCCAAACCACATATTTTGACTAAGGTGTAGAGTTTGTGAAGTTAGGGCGTGTAGAGCTTAACTTGTTTTGATTCTCATTCTCATGAAGATCCCTCACAAGAAGATATTTAAACAAAACACGCCTTTTGTATGAAATGTATAGCGTGGGCTTATTTCAATTCCGTTGATTTTTAAAAGAAAGTAAGTAAGTAAAACGGGTTTTAATTCGAGTAGGCAAGAAGCTATAGAACATTTGTATTCCAGTCGTCTAACATCGGGTTGTATATCCCCGAGCGAGATCCCGGACTCGCCGGGCGGCGCGTGCGGCCCGCTCTCGCCGCTCACTCGCGCGCCCGCCTCCAACAGGCACACCGCGCCCTCTACACCGCCACAAGGTACTATCATACCCACATATTTCTCCCACTTCAGGCGATGATAGCTCGAAGATCGGTTTAGAATCCTACAATGAGCTTGAGCTTTCGGTGAAGAAAAAAATCGTGAGAAAACCATAGCACGGTGGTAGGGTACTTTTTAGTACCCACCTGACTGGCTATCACCCTCATGCACCTATCGGTATGTTCCGACAGCTGCACTTGAGAGCTAGTTTGTTCTAGGCTTTGTGTGCTTACCACCTTCAGTGACATTATCACTGACCATGGGGGGTCATCCAAAAATTACGTCACATCTAAAGGAGGTGGGAGGGGGTCCTCGCCACATGTTTCGGTGCTGCACTCTTATCTGTATTAACATAATTTTAACTAAAATAAAATAATTTTGGGGACTGCTATTTTATTTTAATAATTTCTAGATTTTAAATTGCAAAAAATATGTGACTTCACACTAGGGCACACTATCACAAATAAAAAAATCACAGGCCTATACTCATTAAAAAATAACTTGCCATAGTAAACTTGTGGTCAAATATACAATCCATAGTTTAAGTGATGTCATGATAATGTTTGTATGATGATCAGATGGTGATGGTGATGGTGACGGTGATGGTGGGGAGTGCGCGGGGTCTGTGTTCGTGGAGGCGGTGTCGCGGTTCGTGGTGGAGCACACGCCGGCGCAGTTCAGCGCCGCCACCAGCCTCAGCAGCCTCACCATCGACGATGAGCCTAACACCACACACAACAAGGTACCACAACAATTACCCTCTCAGCATATCTACCACGACCAACAATTTTCTGCTAAAAAATTGTTACACTTTTAATTACTCTTAAGATTTTACAAGGAATTTGTTTTGAAATTGATAAACATTAAGAAAAAAGCCAATGGGTATACCCTTACACTTAGTAACTAGCCTTACGCCAGTTATCAGTTAAACTAGTGGTCTAAGGCCCGGTTTCAATAATTTACGGACCGGTATCGGTTAAGATTTATTAAAATTAAGACTCTTATATCTTTACTAATGAAGCAAAGACCTCAAAGCTTTGCATAGTAGACCCTCCCATATGGAAGTAGCTGTCACAGGTAAAATTAGCTTACGAAATGATCTATATGCCCAGTTTGGCAATTAACAAACCTACCATTGGTAAGCAAAACGATTCCTTTTTGTTTATTGAAACCGGGCATTTGTTACTGTTAAATACAGTACCATTAATTGCCCTACTAGTTTAAAGGTGAACGCACACTTATCCGAGCCGAACGAAACGAATTTGTCTTGTCCGCGTCGTATCGTCCGAATCTGGAAGAACCCCAGAAATCCTAGACAAATTCGAATGACCTCATCAGATTTGCAGCGCCGTCTTTAACCTATTGGAGGCCCTGGGCATATAATGGGGCCCCTTATAATTCCGTCAATAGGTATGATTTCTAGGTAAAAAAAAATCTAATTCGTCAGTTAGATTATCAAAAAATATTGGACACGTATTTTTTGCTTCACCAAATCATCAAAAAATTAAAAAGATAAAGCTAGTCAAAGTTCGGCTCGTGACGCACTTTAGAGTAAAAATGGTACTCTAACACGCGGAACTTCAACACACGATACCTTCGTATTTTATATTATAATTGACAAAACAAAAAAAATATATTTTTTGAAAATTAAAAGATGGACTAAATAGTTTTTTTTTAGTCATCTAGCCCATTCTAGATTTATCTAACTGTTTTATTTCTTCACAATCATATTCAATGGATACGTAATTACATAGAATTAGGGGGCCCCCATCGATTTCGGGGCCCAGGGCACTTGCTGGAGTGCCCAGTGGGAAAGAGGGGCCTGCAGATTTGGCGCGGCATATGCGGTCGACTCGACCGATGCGCTCGCATTCTATCAGTTGCATACAACAGAGCAACACGCGTTGTTTTTCTTCTTCGACGCGTTCGATTCTTTCGGTGCGGATATGTGTGCGAGGCGTCCTTGACTTCGATTCGTTCGACGCGTTCGGGTCGGATAAGTGTGCGTTCACCTTAAATCGAATAAATGATTTTAACAACTTCGAAATTCTAATTACTATGAAAGAATAGAATTCCATAAAATTGAAGCATAATTATTAGAAGCATTATTGCTTCAGCAAGAATCTCAGACACTTGAAACTACCTTTCACTGAACATAAGTTCCAATGCAACAGATACTGAATTTGTTCACCGTGTCTCGACTTCCGATCCCGGGGTATACAGATATACTAAATATATAAGGTCCTAATAAATTAGTGAACACCCATATTCTATATATTCTATACATTCATCCCTCAAGAGAAAGTTCACTAATTTATTAGGATCTTATATAAACATCCAGACTTAACGAATAAAACGCAATAATTAATATTTTCAGCAATTCCTACGACTACTACCCAAAGTGTCCAATCAGAACTCGCCCGGAATTGCCACTCCCGATAACCGTACAGTGGGAACAAATTCTGGAAACAGGTAATTAATATGTACTTTCCACTGTTTTTTATATCACTATTACTTATTATTAACCTTGTTGTAATTGTTACAGGGTTCAAATTCCTTTGACACCGAGGAGTGCTATGCAGAATGAGCCCATCAAAGGTAAATCAATATCACCATTCATGTCAAAGAAAAGAGCACCTTATTCCTTAACTATAAAGTTCAGTTATTAAATCAAATGAGTGGTTTTCTATGGAACGTATTACATGGCGCCTAAAAACGTCTTACAATTTTAACTTTTCAATTTCATATAAAAGCGTCATGCGATTGTACAAGTTAAGGTGATGATAGCTCAGTGGTAGTGACGTCGGATGACGAGACGAAGGTCCCGGGTTCGAATCATACAATGAGCTTAAGCTTTCAGTGAAGGAAAACATCGTGAGGAAACCGTAGCACGGTGTACTTTTTAGTACCCACCTGGCTGGCTAGCACTCTTAAATCTGTCGCCAAGCACCTATCGGTGTGTTCCGATAGCTGTGCATTAGAGCCAGTTACTTTTAGGCTTTGTGTGCTTACCACCTTCGGCCACATCATCACTTACCATGGTCAGATTGCGGTCAAAGACAGGCAAAAAAAAAGTCATCCATAATTCACTATTTCTTATTCCAGGTACCCAAACACCGGGTGAAACGTGCAAAGTTTACTTCACAGAGGACACCCCAGCTATCTTGTCGAAGGCGGGGAGCAACTCCAACCTGTCGGCCTTGTCTATAGAGTCCACCCATCACGCTGAACCTCACGACACCTCCGACAGTTCCAACTTGAGCGACGCCGGGGATCTGCTCGAGGAGTGTATACAGAAGGGCATTGCTAAGGTACCGCTTAACCTCACGACACATCCTTAGGAAACCATAACAGGGGTAGGGTACTTAGCAGTTCCCGCCTGGCTGGCTACCACCTTCAAGTTGAAATTATATCTAGCTCTCAGCGAAAGCGACCTTCCGATCCGTGCAATAGGCGAATGACATACGAGTTACACAGAGGAACATAACGCACGGAAATAAAGTCGGCTATGGCGCACCGGCACGTGTTCAAATTGCAACTTTATTTCCATGCCTTTTGTTCCATATTTGCCTTTTGCGCCAGCTTCTATGTGGCTTAGAATCTGACTATTCATAAGTGCCTGTAAAGGCCTATTAGAATGAATGAGTTATTTCATTTCAAATCTTCTATATTTCTCAGAAATCTATTTTATAGTACAGTAGCTGTCCCCCGCGTTCCCGGGATAAAAAGTACCCTATGTATGTCCTTTTCCATACAATTGGCTATCAGCAAAAGCCAAACATAGTCAGATTGTCCAAAAAATATTAAAAAAAAATAACTTTGCTGAGTTTCTTGCCGGATTCTTCTCAGTTGATGGCCGAGTTCCGAACCGGTGGTAACTTCAGTAAATGTGACCTTCATAAGTGCCCTTCGGGGGCTTAAATTGAATAAATGGCTTTGACTTTGAACATAACGCACGGAAATAAAGTCGTTATTCGCCCGTATGGCGTACCGGCACGTGTTCAAATTGCGACTTTATTTCCGTGCGTTTTGTCTCAAAATCGAATGAATTGGAAAGACGCCCGTCGCATGTCCGCGCCCGCGCCAGCTCCTATGTGGCTTAGTCTGACTATTCATAAGTACCTGTGAAGGTATATTTGAATGAATAAAATATTTCATTTAATATCTCCCAGACACATACCCATGTGGAGTAGGATCCGCAAAAAATTCTCCAATATATCTCAGAAATCGATTTTATAGTATACCAACTATTTTTATCTGCATTGCCGGAGTAAAAATATCCTATGTGTTAATCCAGAACATATTCTATCTGTGTGCCAAATTTCATCCAAATGCGTTCAGTAGTTTTTGCGTGAAAGAGTAACAAACATACTTCAAACTTTCGCGTTTATAATATCGGTAAGGATGAGTCGATGAGTAACGACATACTTTTGGTACTACAGATGGCAGGCAGCAACTCCAACCTGTACAACTCGCCTCCCCCGCTCGACCGTGTTGTGAGTGTAGTGGGGGGTGGGGGGGAGGCACAAGACCACGACACCTCCGACAGTTCCAACCTGAGCGACGCTGGAGATCTACTCGAGGAGTGTATACAGAAGGGCATTGCTAAGGTATGTCTATCAATAATTATGTACAGTATTACCCAACTGATATGGCGCGTCGTGAATCTTCGTTCGCACACAAAAGAAAATATGGCCCCGAAGATTAACGAAAGAATGCTTAAAACTTACAATCAACCTTAGATCACTACTATAAGGTTCATAATACACTGCAGCTGTTAGTTCCGTCTCACTCGCAAGTCACGCCCCTCCGCACACATGGCGGCAGATGCCGACCAATAGAATTTCCCGCGCTTTGAAAATGTATCTTCTTCGCAGGTACATCGGTAAGCCACATCAGTTGGGTACTACTGTACCTACATTTCATATTTTTTTACTTGATGAAAAAGGAC